>JBAKBP010018816.1:0-45909 GCA_037953745.1 Lithodes maja
GTACAGTATGGAACATGTCAATTATTTGGTTTTTACGTGTTTTATTATTATGATTATTATTATGTTCCTTCCAACAACCAACTATACTCCTAAAATCGATTAATGAAATTTACAAACACATGTGGCAGTCCGTGGATTCGAATCCAGGATGCTCACACCGAATATCAACACCTTATGCATCGCACCACGAAGACAGTTAAAGAATGGTGGACACTGCCTACGATTTATTATGCAACTTCGAATCCTGCATATCAATCTAAGCATGTACACACATCCCAACTGCAACTCACGTAGGCTATGCATATGTGAATGGAAAGAGCAATTAATGGGGCCTTAACCACTAGGGAAGTCCTCTCGATAAATTACCCCTGAACCAATATCAATTATTATGTTCCTTCCAACAACCAACTATACTCCTAAAATCGATTAATGAAATTTACAAACACATGTGGCAGTCCGTGGATTCGAATCCAGGATGCTCACACCGAAATCAACACCTTATGCATCGCACCACGAAGACAGTTAAAGAATGGTGGACACTGCCTACGATTTATTATGCAACTTCGAATCCTGCATATCAATCTAAGCATGTACACACATCCCAACTGCAACTCACGTAGGCTATGCATATGTGAATGGAAAGAGCAATTAATGGGGCCTTAACCACTAGGGAAGTCCTCTCGATAAATTACCCCTGAACCAATATCAATTATTATGTTCCTTCCAACAACCAACTATACTCCTAAAATCGATTAATGAAATTTACAAACACATGTGGCAGTCCGTGGATTCGAATCCAGGATGCTCACACCGAAAATCAACACCTTATGCATCGCACCACGAAGACAGTTAAAGAATGGTGGACACTGCCTACGATTTATTATGCAACTTCGAATCCTGCATATCAATCTAAGCATGTACACACATCCCAACTGCAACTCACGTAGGCTATGCATATGTGAATGGAAAGAGCAATTAATGGGGCCTTAACCACTAGGGAAGTCCTCTCAATTAGTTTTATTTATTATTATTATTATTATTATTATTATTATTATTATTATTTGGGTGAGGGCTGGTCCTATCTTGAATAAGGTTTGGCATCCTCTACCCAACCTTAGCCGTTTATGACTGTCTCTTTATTTGTTCTACTTTTCCTTCTAGAGGCGGGAGCTAGGAATCCTCTTCCTCTTGTAAAATTCACCATCTAGACGAGACAGAGAAAGGGGCGAAGGAATGCAAAAGTGGTCCCGGACCCTAAGAATTGGAACTTTAAATGTTGTTTCTGTTCGAGCTCTGTCTCGAGTCGGTCACCCTCTGCTATGGGGTACTGTATGTGCCAGAGTACTCGTATATACATACATACACATATTATTGTTATTATCATTAGTAGTAGACAAACGAAAGACACATTACCGGTATTCATTATGTTGATTAATGTTGGCAAAGGAGACATTTTTGTTTACTTAGAACAGCATATATAAAATGTATCCATCTTATTACCCGTCAGGGACCTCCAGAGGACTATCCCTAATTCTTCAACAATACAAAAATCAACCCTTTATCTTCCCTCAATGTTCTCGGTGTCTCTTTTTCTTCTTCTCTCACTTGGAATATATTACCAGTCTCGCTAAGGCAGCCTCCCAGAAGCTGGGTGTGCTCAACCGCCTTAGTGGGTTCTTTACACCTGCGCAGCTACTTGCTCTGTACAGGGGCACAGTGTGTCCTTGTATTGAGTATTGTTCACATGTGTGGGGAGGATCCTCTCACACCGCACTCCTAGATAAAGTAGAAAGGAAAGCTTTTCGTATCATTAACTCCCGTCCACTCACCAATTCTCTGCAATCTCTCTCTCTTCGCCGCAATGTTGCATCTCTCTCACTATTCTATCGTACTACAATAATCAGTGTTCCTCGGAGCTTTCCCAGTGTATACCACCTCCTCTACGTACGGTACGTAGTACCCGCCTTGCGACACAATCCCACCCCTACTCTGAGCAACTCTCCAACCCAAGAGTGAAATGCTATTCTCAGACTTTCTTCTATTCAACTGCTGAGCTCTGGAACTCTCTCCCAGAATCAGTCTTTCCCTCTTCCTATGACTTAAATTGCTTCAAACTCGGTGTGTCCAGGCATTTTAGCTCGAACGTCCCTTAATTTTGGCCCTGTCACTCTTTGAAATCTAGGGGAGGCACTCGCTGCAGGCAGTTATGCCTTTTGTCTCCCTCATTCACATAGAAAAACAAATATATATATATATATATATATATATATATATATATATATACCTGTATATATACGGTATATATACAGGTATATATATATATATATATATATAATTATATATATAACGTAAATTATGATTACCTATGAAATGAATATCGAAATTTAACAACGACAATAAGTGAAAAGCGAAAATGAATAAACCAATGCGTATCTATATCCATACACTTATAGACACCCTCCTTTCATGGGCAATTTGAAGCAAAAAATACATTTGAACTGTTCAGTATTGAAGATTGAAATATATTTACTCTGTACTACGCATTACTTGAACACATAATTATACTCCGAGTTAAATAAAAGACTAAGAATGAGAACTGATTATTAAGAAATATATTAAATATGCATAAGTAATATTATTATCGAAAATTAATGTAAATCCTGTGTGAGTTTATCATAACAGAAAATGTGGTGGTAAACTGATACACTGACTACGAAATTCATAAGAGGTGGTAAGGTAAAAATAAAAGTGAGCCTTTCCAGTGAGAGAGAAAAAGGAGAACCGGTGTATGACTTGAGCAGATGGGATGAGGACTAAGTGAGAGAGAGAGAGAGAGAGAGAGAGAGAGAGAGAGAGAGAGAGAGAGAGAGAGAGAGGACACGGACACGCACAGGCCGGTAAACAAAAGAAAACAGAGAAAGAAAGAGGGAATACACACACACACAAGCGGAAACTGACACTAAAACAATATCCACAGCCGAGAAAATCCAAATATAAATATGCATGACATGAATGTATATGCAGGCTATATATATATATATATATATATATATATATATATATATATATATATATATATATATATATATAAATAACGAAAGAATACTAAAAAATATGTAGGCAAAGATACAACAGGGAGAGGCGACGCAGAACCTTTTAGAGGGAGCAGTACGACAACCGTATATCAGTATCCGCCATATTGTTGACCTAGCCTATACTCAGTTCACAATATCCAGGCAAATAATAAATGCTTACTACCAATTTGAACGATGAGCTGGGGCAAGAGTTAATGCTTTCAGTATGCTGTGACGCATTATATTATTACTAGACCCTGGGGAAAATCGAAGTATGGGCTGTCTATCTGGGAGGGGGGGACAAAACGAAATTCGCTTAAAACCTATTCTGGCACACCCTTAATATGAATGCCAAGTATGGGCTCTCCATCTTGAAAACTGAGGACCCCCCCCCCTCCCCCGCTTAAAACCTAGTCTGGCACCCCCTTAGTATGCATGCAAAGTATGGGCCCTCCATCTTGAAAACTAAGGGATTTGGGGGGGGCTCCACCCCTCCCCCTCCACTCTTAATACCAATTCTGGCACCCCCTTAGTATGCATGCCAAGTATGGGCTCTCCATCTTGAAAACTGAGGGAGTAATTCGTGAACAAACGGACATGAACAAACAGACACTCACAGAAAATGCCCTTTTATATAGTAGACGGAGACTGATAGACGATTTTAGTAGGCTTAGAAGGGCTTGTGAGGATAAAAAGGTTAATTAAGGTGGATAATACCCTCTTCCATTCCTAGAGGCCCTTACAAAGTTAAGTACCATCTTGTAAAGTAAGCCAGAATATACAGTACCAAACAAAATTGTCATAGTAAAAGAGATACAAAATACAATACAAAATACAATACAAAATACAATACAAAATACAATACTAAATACAATACTAAATACAATACAAAATACAATACTAAATACTAAATCTATCTATCTATCTATCTATATGCTCAGGCCCAATCCCCATTTTGGGGGTAGCCGAATATCAATAAATAAAAGGATGGCTATGTTCTTTCTTCTTCTTTTTAAATATCAATCCATCTGCTGCAGAGGGATAACGAATTTCGCCTAGTCATAATAAATAGAGTATAGTTATTCACCCTGTACAAGCGCACTCGAAAGTTGCGTATAACCTTTACAAATCCAACTTGATTGTATCTTTTCACGTAAGGAAAAAAAAAAAAACGATCCTCACACTAACTGAACACAAGTTTGTTTTGTTCTCTCGTTTTTTTAGTGGTAAGCAACTTTTAAGGGGGGATGATCAGTTTTTCTGGCCCCCTTCTCCCTCAAGTTTAGCCCCATTAGTTTCCATATTTTAAGACGTTCCCCCCATTAGTTTGGCGATTTTAAGACTTTTTGCTCCATTGTTGTTGTTGTCAATATTAAGACCTTTCGTGTTATTCAGGTGTTAATTTTTTCCCGACAAGAGATAGGAGGAAACAGCCTTCGGCCGGGACATTTTTCTACCGAAAAAAAAAAATGAACAAATTTATCTAGAAGGGGGATCTCGGGAATGCTTTTTTAAGCTTGATGGAGGCCTAGGGAGGAAACTAAAATAATTATAAAGAAGTATATATATACACAAATATATAACACCTATCCCCTTAATCACTAAGCAAGAGCCAACTTCGGGCCATTACTGTCCTTGAAGCACTGATGAGCTATTGAATTTACCACTTGCGAGTTTCAGGCTATTAGGAATATCATCGATATTGAAAAATAAATGCAATACTAATGTAAGTTTCTGATGGATATAACGTATGTTGAACTTGCTTGCATGTATCTATAAGTGAACTACAACCACACTTCAGCTGGGAATTCTGCTAAATATCGATGTTTACAGCTCCAACTTCCTTATAGAACGAAACTCGCAAGTGGTCAATTGGCCAAACCTGCGTAGTGTACAGTCGCCCAAACACGAACCTGGGACATGCACTGCTGCGAATGAGGGACAGGTTGTAATGCTCTCACAGGTGGTCAGTGGTAGGTAATGAAGGAAGGAACGGAGGAAGGTTAGTGTATGTTCGTCCACTAGAAATTGAGAGATTCTATGTACAGAGAGATAAATAGACAGACACACAGGCAGGAGAGACAAACAGACATACACGACATACAGACAAACCAGAAAAGCAGACAGACATATAGACAGTATAAACATTAGACAAGCAGACAGGCAGGGCAGATAAGCAGATATACAGTATAAACAAACAGACAGACAGAAATGCAGGACAAAACAAACACACACGCAATAACGAGATAACAACAACACTCCCCTGGTGACCCAAACTCTCCCTCCAGAAGGCGGCGTCGGAGAGGTGGGAGGCAGTGAGGCGTGACACTCTCGGGACCACCGACGGGAAAATGGAAGGCAGAGGCAACTGAGGGTAGGGTCCATGAATAGTGTCAAGGAAGAAAGGAAGAAAATACAAAAAGGAAAACAAATACAAAAAGGAAAACAAATACAAAAGGAAAAAAGGAAAAAATAAAAGAGAAAAGGGGAGAAGCTAATAGGAAAGACATTGGGAAAAAATGAGAAAACGGAAGAAAAGAGAGAATAAACAAGGAAAAAAGGGAGACAAAGAGAAAAGGGAGAAAAGATAAAAAGTAAGAAAAAAGGGAGAAAAGGAAATGATAAAGGTTGCATACAAGAATGGCGGAGAAATAAAGGAAACAAATGATAGAAGGTGTATACAAGAATGGCGGACTCTCGGGAATTTTCTTGGCGTGGGAGAATGAAGAGGTGAGGTATGAAAGAAGCGGGTCAGACTTAGATTGATAGGGAGGTGAACAAATCCTATACAAAATATACAGTAAACGAGACTATATATAATAATTGTATTGAAGGATTGCGATTTACCTTTTGATTCTTGTTATAGCTGATTTATTACTAACAATATACCTTTATAGGGGTTTGTTATTAAGGATCCTGTGGTACGTCATATATATAAATTCATATAATTATCGTGATAAACTATATACTGTACCCTTTTAGCACGAAGATGCCTTTTTGCCTTTAATTTTGGCTAAATTTAGATGAGTATATACCTCTGCAGTTTAAGAAGGACCTACTGTAACTTATTCAGAGGGGTTATCTAATCGTATTTACCCCTTTGAGTCCTATAGGTAGATTATAAGCTAGATAAAATCGTTAATTGTAACTCGAATATGATGATAATTTCGTCAACGTGTTAAAAGGGTTAAAAGGGTAGTCCCGATCATATCCAAATCTCGAGGACCACTGGGATCAACTCTACGGGGTTCACATAGCGAGAGTGACTGGATAACTCGAGTAGATCCAGTACTATAAACTAGCTCTGGGACCCCCTGAGTACCCATGCCAAGTCTCTTACCATTAGTACCAAGGGTTTGGGGACTAGACGGACACAAACAAACAATCTATACTATAACGTACAACTCTCTAGCCTATATATACATACATGGAACAAATGAAAGTTGTCTACTCAACTGAAGTAGTTTTATATTATATTAAAGTGGTTTTGTATAACATATCTTACTCACACTTCCTGTTCCAGTCACAAGAGTCAGGTCTCCACAGTCCACCTTCACTTACCTGTTCAAGAAAAGAGAAACCAGAATTAGTATTTGTAATTACAAGTCATACACTATATATATATATATATATATATATATATATATATATATATATATATACTGTATATATATATATATATATATGTATATATATATATTACTGTATATATATATATTAATAATTATTATTTATAGTTATTAGTATTACTATAATTATTATAATTATAAAAAAAACATGAAGTACCGGCACCGTGTGTTGATAAAACTAAACACAACTGTACAAGATTAACAAAACAAAGACAAATGAAACGAGAGGAAGAATAAAATAACCAAGAAATGATAAAGCAAAACACAAAGAATAAAGGAGCACAAATGAAGAGATCCATCCGATAAGAGTGAAAAACTAGTTATTTAAAATGTTCTTCTGCAAAGAACAAATGTTAAGTTTATAATTATGAAGCATTAATTTGTCCTTCTGTTTAAGATTTACACAAAGATATTACTTATCATAAATAAAAATTACATTACAAAACAAGGACCCTAAACAACCTGTCATTATATTGATCCATTAATTGCATTCGACTGAGTCATTCAACTCATAAACCCCTTCATAATATTGAATTAATTCCATTCTTATCCGGCCAACTTACTACGTTATAAAACAAAATCTGCGTTGACAACAGAATAATTTGGTTAACAAATATATCCATACTAATAATAATAAAAACGTTACTAGCGTAGGTATTATAAGAGAGAGAGAGAGAGAGAGAGAGAGAGAGAGAGAGAGAGAGAGAGAGAGAGAGAGAGAAGTAGTTACCTCACTTTTCTAACTTATGTATACGTACAGTACAATCACATACTTCAATAAAATTATATAAGAAAATACAATGTGTCTTAATTCTTGCTACTCCAGAACAGCCAACCCAACACACCTGTAACTAATTAAGACACTGTAATCGAAGGTAAACAGATATTGGCAAGCGAAACCATTCTGCAGAAAACTAATTTCAAACTGCGAGGTGAAGTGTTTCTCGAAACTCATTAGAAAACAAGAACAAATAAAAGAAACTGAAGAGACGCGAAGGAAGGAGAAACTTCATTTGTGGTGTGAGTGCGTGTGTACGATTGTGGGTGAGTGAATGTGTGTGTGGGTGAGTGAATATGTGTGTGTGTGTGTGTGTGTGTGTGTGTGTGTGTGTGTGTGTGTGTGTGTGTGTGTGTGTGAGTGGGTTTATATTATACCCAATTCCATGTATAGAGGTCAAAACTCTTGAACATTAACCTCTATAGTTCACAAACGACTAGAGTAATCGAACTAGATTTCTACCGTTTACGATGGTCAACCAGGGAATAGGTGTGGACATTTTCAGCCCATTTGGTATAGTCCTTTTTAAGTTACAGAGATTAGGGTTCACGATTTCTGGCCTCCCTATTTGGAGCAGGGTATAGTCTACGCCAAAGTTACTGCACAGGTAACAAACACAATTTTGAGATAGTAGGATGGCAAAAAATAAACAATGATACTCCAAATAGAAGTGACGATAATATTAAATTAGAAGAAAAAAAACGTATACTATCAATGATAACAATGTGAATAATAGTAAACAAGCAAGCTATCCTCAGCAGCAGGTATGGCATCAGTGTCTCTGCTGCCGCACCTGTTGAATTCTCTCTCTCTCTCTCTCTCTTTCTGTGTGTGTGCCAGTAATCTCTGCTTGCCTCCCCAGAACCCTCTCTTTCATTTCCCACAATTCCCAGGGGACTGGTACCCTTCTCAACTCTCGCCTTCGAGTTCACAGTTTTCGTCTTTTGCATTTTACACTTATATTTTCTTTGTCTTCTCTTGTATTACATAAGAACAGAAGAAAAATGGAAATATGCAGAAGGCCTATTGACCCATACGAGGCAGACCCCTTCTTCCCTACAAACATTGACAAATGCAAGGTATTAAAGATAGGAAAGATACATACAAATGTTAAATATAAACTAGCTAATATGGAATTAGAAAACTCAAGACTGTGAGAAAGATCTAGGTGTGTTTGTTAGCAATGATTTGAAGCCTAGAAAACAATGTATAAGCGTTCGTAACAAAGCAAACAGGATTCTCGGGTTCATCTCTAATGCCCCTTTCACACATACAGGACTCGGGTGCCGCATGCAGCAGAGTAGCTAGTCGTGGCGTTTTTGTCCCCCGACTTTTGGAGCTGGCTCGGTATGCCGCATCCAAAGGACTTCACCAGACTACAGCCGCATACAGCCGACGTTGTCGTCTTGACTCCGGAGAAGTCTTGAGACTCGAACGGACAATGGAAATAACGGTCATTTGTACATGCCGACTACACCCGCATCTATAAGACTTCAGACGATCGACTTCAGAGTCGAACCGCATACACTGGCATAAAGCCGACACATACAGGTTCTGTGGCCAATGGAGGTATATACGTCCTCGCCGAAAAAACATCGTAGCAGCGAAACGACTGCACCTATGGCTTTCATATTTTTACCACATGTACCTTACCCTTTTGGCTACCCACCACCAAAATCCCAAATCCCTCCTCCTACCCACACGCTGACTGTCGGTCCCGTCAGAAGGAAAAAAAAAAAAGGAAAATATGTGGCGGCGAAACGACTGCACCAATCGGTTCCATATTTGTGTGACAAGTCCCTTATGCCCCCTTCACACATACAGGACTCGGGCGCCGAATGCAGCCGAGTAGCTACTCTGCTGCATGCGGCACCCAGTCGGCACCTAGTCCTAACCATGCGGCTGTAGTCGTCTGTAGTCTGGTGAAGTCCTGGCAATGCGTGTCAAGTCGCGGCCCGCGAAGAAAATGTTTGTCAGTTTTGAAATTTGGGCCAGATTTGAAATTTGTCTGGTGGATGCGGGGAGTAGTCTGCTCTAGTTGGCGCTAGTCGTACCAAGTCTTCTGTATGCGGCTGTAGTCCTTGTGTATATCGTATCGAATTGTGTTTCATGTGTAGCATAAAGACTACTGCCGCATACACCAGAGTACAGCCGCCAGACACGAGTACAGCCGCAAAAGTCTGCTGAAGTCGTGTGCATAAATTTGCATATATTTGCATAAAATTATTAAAAATTATGCAAAAATATGAGTCATACGAGTACAACAGACAATAGCGGAATTCAGCCGCATGCAGCCGCATACAGCAGACTCCAACCACATTGACAGGAGTGCAGACGTATGACAACACCCGGAACCCAATGTGGCAGAAGTCGAGCCAACTTGACCAGACAAGTAACCGACAACAGAAAACTCCAACCGACAACACAAAAGTCGAACAGAAAACAGCCGCATCAAGCCAACAAGAAATACTAGACATTTTTCCCAACAGAACGGCAACACGGCCCCTATATATAGGCCCCAGGCAGCGCACTCCCCAACAGTCTTCGATGAGACCACCAACGACGCACACCTACCACCCTCTCCCTCGCCTCGCCTCTACGCTCACCTATACCGCCTGTACACCATGCCTGGACCCAGTCGAACACCAAAGACCAGGAAGTCGCAGAGTCCACAGAAGATCGAGAGGCAAGCAGACGACAACCGATTGGAAGACATCTTTGGAGACGAGACCCAGATGAGTGAAGAAGAGAGCATGGAGGTAATCCAAGACAGCCAGCCTCCACGCCAAACCCCCCCCGCTGCCAAGCGGCAACCACCGCCACCAGCTCCCGCCAAAACCAGCATGCTACCGCCAGGGAGCAGCCAGGACACCCAGGAGATCGACATCGAGACGGGTGACGAGGCCTCCCCTGATGCTATTATCTACGGCGTCAAGTCTAAACGAACTATAACGAGGGTAGTGTTGCGCCCCGAGGACGAGGTCGCCGTGATGGAGTGGCTGCGGGCACATACATTCATGTATGACAAGCTGGCCCGAGAATTCAAGGACTCTGACCGGAAGTGGCGCCTGTTTGAGAAGAAGGCCAAGACTCTGACCCCTCCAATTAAAGGTTAGTTTCCCCATATTGATACGTGAAATGTTATATTATTAATATTAACGTTGTTTATCTGTGTTAGTACAAAGTTTTCTGTGTTGTGATGGATAGTGACACTGTTTACCTGGGTAAATACCTGTAATATTGGGTGATATATAGACATTGTTGTGTGATATATAAGTTTCTATTATATGTGATTTTGTCTTGCAAACAGGTGCTCAGCTGAGGACCTGGTGCGACAACATCCGCTCCAGGTTTGGAAAACTAACGGCAAGGAAGAGTGGTGCTGGGGCAGAAATACGGCACAGCGACCGTGATCAGTGGATCCTTGAACAGGGCAGTTTTTTCAGGGGTCACATTGTGCGGAACAAGCCTCGTAGCACCGGTGACGTGAGTGTTTATTATATATGTTATTCAAATTCAGCAATACTTATTTAATCATTTCCAAGTATTCCCTTAAGGCAGTTTTTATGTTAGATTTTGCTGTCATGTTATGCATGTTTTGTGGTTTCAATGAAACAATCTCCATAGATTTTTTTATTTTAATTAATAATTATTTATTAACATCATTACAACACCAAACTCCTACCCCCAAATGCCATTCATTACACTATAACACATCCCGACTCACCACATTACAGTAAAAATATTATATCTGCTTTCCTCCGATAACACAGTTCATATACCAGGCCGCATCACAACATACCATTATAAAATAATCTTTTTGCTTTCACCCAAACAAACAGTTCCCACAGCATGCCACATCCGACGCCACCGATGATGCGCCTGACCTGGACGACCCTGTACTCGAGGCCGGGACAGAGGGCGAGGACTCTGCGTCTGGGGCCTCCCGGCACAGCACAACAACAGGCACCAAGCGGCAGAAGGCTTCAACCAGCTCCGCTGAAATAGAAGAGGTGAGAAAGATTATAGAAATGTGCATATGCAAACAAATGAATGTAAGCTGTGGAAAGGTAAGACAAGTTATATAATGTGAAGAGGTTCTCTGGACTGCGAATGCGCCACTCCTACTGACACGGTAAGGCAAATATTGACATGCGCTACTAACTTCATTAATGATGTAAACTAAACATATTGTATTAACATGTACCTATTATGTAATATTTCTAATACATATCTTACAGAAATCTGGAATGCAGATGGAGATTTATGTTATTTATGAGTGTGCATTGCATAATTATCCTGACACTGTCTGATAATAATCAACTTTTTGGACATCTCTCTTTATAGATACAGCAGACGGTGACCGCCTTCCGCAAGGACGTCAGTGAACTCCGGGAAAGCGTGAAGACAGGAGGTGGACGCCTCAAGCCTCATGTTTCCGCGTTCGTTGCCTACATTGCGGAAGTAATGAATGAGTGGTCTGCCGAAGACTGCAACACGGCTCAGCAGGAGATCACAACCTACGTGCTGCAGATGGACAAGATGGCGCGGCAACGGGCTTCGGGGGCAACTGCAACCCCAGCGAGTGCGGCACCACCCCCCGTCCAACCTCCACAACCCTCCGTCAGCGTGCAACTTGCGCCACAGGTGTACCAACAACGTGTGCCACAGCTGACTCCACACCTGGGCCAACCTCTTGGACCGGCCCCACAGTTTACGCCCACCTTGTGGGGCAGCTCCACCCCCACATATGGGACACACCTCGCGGTGCCCGCCACACCAGGGAGAAGTTTTCAGAGGCAACTCTTTTATGTGAGTCTCAACCTGGACTCCACAAACCCAACACTACACACACCGCAGCACGAGGGGCAGTAGAGAATTTCCGTACCATGTAAAAATTAAAATTAAATTCTGTTGTGAATATTGTGTTTAGAATTCCAATCCCATATGACAGTAATATGTTATGAAACAATAAATAATACTTATCTTTGCTGAAAATAGTCTCTAGTAATAATACCAAAAAATATGTCCTTAAATAACATGGCAGGAAAATATTTACGACTTGACATTCATTCACAGAAGTTACTACTAAATAAAATATAGATGAATATAATAGATGTTTAAAATATAGATTAATATAATATAGGTTTTCTAAAAGTAATATACACTCATCATATACAAATGCCAGCGACGGCAATAACAAGGCAAGAAAGTAATGGCCTGATACGTATAAATATGAATATATAATAATAAAATATAACTGATGCATTACAGTGACATAATAAATTACTGAATGTCATGGAAATACTGAATAATGAAATAATATGCCAAAGCAAATGACTGAAGAGAAATGAAAATGAAAGTAATAATTATTAATAAGAAACTTATGAACATAACAAATATGCAAATGATATGGACAATGGCACGTATGATTTAATTGGAAAAAGCTTCAAATTAGGTCAGTTAATATAAATTTAAAATACCCAATCATCGTACCTTCATGAGTCACTGAACCGGCTATCCTGCCAGCTCACACTGCCCCGGGTTGATGTGAAGTAGTCTGCCATGTAGCGACGCAACTCCTTTGCGTAATTAGTAGCCTGGTTTCCGGTCAGTGGCATGAGCGGCTCCAACTGGTCACCATCCCTCCAAGACCCTGGCGTCACCCTGTGGGTGCGTGGGTTCTCCCTGTCAAGGAAGCCAACGTGGTGACTGGGGAAACGGCGACGGATGAGGTTGTGTAGGCAACAGCATGCCAGCACCACAGACTCCACTCTCTTGGGTTGCAGGGGAATGGTGGTGAGCAAACATCTGAACCTGTAGAATAGGGAGACACAAAACATGGTTATTATCAAATACCTGCCTCTGCAAAGAGAATTAGTTAGCAATGCAAGTGTATAGCCTTATTAATGGCATTAACCCCACCAAAATTAAAAGATATTTACCTGTTAGCCAAGATGCCAAAGGCATTTTCCACCACCCGTCGAGCCCTGGACAACCGGTAGGAGAAGATCATCTCACCCATGTCCGTTGAGCGATGTGGGAATGGTTTCAGTAGCCAGGGTCGCATGGGGAATGCGTCGTCAGCTAACAGGAAGTAGGGCACAGGCCTGGCACCAGTGTGTAGGGGTTGAGGAGGCGGAAGTCCCAGGGTGTTGTTCTCCAGGCCGGCCCTGATAGGTGTCTGTGCAAAGACACCACCGTCAGACCCCGAACCAGTGGCACCCACATCGCAGTACAGGAACTTGTAGTCAGCATCCACAACTGCCATAAGCACAATAGAGTGGAATCCCTTGTAGTTATAGTAAAGGGACCCAGCATTGGCAGGGCAGCGAATGGCTATGTGCTTACCATCAATAGCACCAACGGCGTGTGGAAACTGCCAGCGTTCTTCGAAGAGGTCAGCACATTTCTTCCAATCTTCCGGGGTCTTGGGGCATGGCAGAATGAGAGGGTGGTATTCTTGGTAGATGGCCTCACAGGTGTCAGGAACCAGCAGTGAAATGGTGTTATGGGCGACGCGGAAATCATAGGAGAGTGTTTGATATGAGTCACCAGTCGCCAGGTAGCGCAGGGTAATGGCGAGACGAAGGGCAGGGCTCAGGGATTTCCGCCAGAAGGTGTCCTGTCTCTCTATCCTGGGTGTTATCTTCTCCACCATTTCCCAGAACATGTCCACGTCCAACCTGGTGAAGTTTCTGAAACTGCGGTGGTCTTCGCGCATGAACTCATGCATGATATTCTCGTAGTGGCCATACATTGGCCGCCGCAGGAGCCACTTCCGCGTCCACACTGACCTCCTCTTCCTCCTTCGTTGTTTAATGGCTATTTTCAGAGCCAACAGATCAACCTGGAGAGTTAAATCCATGGACATGGTCGCCAGGTATATGTCGATATTTTGGCGCTGGGAGGGTGTAATAAATACGTGCGCAGCCATGTTGTGCGGTAGAGTGTCACCGTACCTATTGACGCAACGGTGGAGTCGACTGTAATGATGTTCAGCCCTGGTAGACCGCCCTTTATATACATCCGCTGGCCACACAACTTGTGTGTGTCGGCTTTATGCGGGTGTATGCGGTTCGACTCTGAAGTTGATCGTCTGTATTCTGGAGTCGATCGGCTGAAGTCTTATAGATGCGGGTGAAGTCGGCATGTAAAAATGACCGTTATTTTTTTGGTCGGTTCGAGTCTCAAGACTTCTCCGGAGTCAAGACGACAACGTCGGCTGTATGCGGCTGTAGTCTGGTGAAGTCCTTTGGATGCGGCATACCGAGCCAGCTCCAAAAGTCGGGGGACAAAAACGCCAAGACTAGCTACTCTGCTGCATTCGGCACCCGAGTCCTGTATGTGTGAAAGGGGCATTACCCTTCTGCCTTCCCCCCACCACACCCCCAACTGCCTCCCACCACCCACTTCCAGCGTATCCGTACGAAGAAAAGGAAAAAAAGGAAAATCCGTGGTGGCGAAAGTACCTCACCAATCGGCTTCATATCTGTAACACAAGTCAATTACCCTTCTACCTTCCCCCCATCAACCCCAAAACCACCCTCCCACCCATACATTCCGATACCATAAAAGTCTCTGTAGTCTATAGTGTCTTTTCAGCTACTTTCGGAACCCATGGGGACCTGTTTTCTGGCGAGGGGAGTGTTTTTTTTACCATTATCCTTCCTTTCTCTCCCAACTTGATAGATTTAGCCCCCCCCCCCCCCAAAAAAAAAAAAATCTGGCACTGGCAGAAGCACACCATCAAAATTGGCTGGCACTCAGCGGGTTAAATGAGAGGGAAGAGAGTAGGAAGAGAAGAACAGGGGGTAGTAGGGAGGTAGTGAGGGAGGGAAGAGGTGGATGAGAAGGGAGGAAGAAGGAGGAAAAGAACGAAGACAGGAGGAGAAGGAGGAAAAGTAGGGAGAGAGGAGGAAAAGAAGGGAGGGAGGAGAATGAGGAGGAGAAGGGAGGGAAGGAGAATGAGAAGCAAGAGGAGGAGGAGAAGGGAGGGAGGGAGTTGAATGAGAAGCAGAGAGGAGGAGGAGAAGGGAGGAAGGGAGGAGAATGAGAAGGAGAGTGGAGGAGGAGAAGGGAGAAGGGCCTTTGTTGTTCTATTGGGTCCTGGCATGGTGTACAGGCGGTTGAGGTGCGGGTAGAGGTGTACGTCGTGGGTGATCTCGTCGAATACTGGGTCAAGTGCGCTGCGTGGGGCCTATATATAGGGGCCGTGTCGCCGTTCTGTGGTTGGGAATTTTTTTTTTTTTTTTTTGGTCAGCTTGATGCGGCTGTTTGCGGTTCGAGTTGGGTGTTGTCGGTTGGATGTTTCTGTTGTCTGCTCAAGTTGGCTCGACTCTTCTGCCATATTGGGTTCCGGGTGTTGTCGTACGTCTGCACTCCTGTCAATGTGGTTGGAGTCTGCTGCATGCGGCTGCTTGCGGCTGAACTCCTCTATTGTCTGTTGTACTCGTTTGACTCATATTTTTGCATAATTTTTGAATAATTATATGCAAATATATGGAAATTTATGCACACGACTTCAGCAGACTTATGCGGCTGTACTCGTGTCTGGCGGCTGTACTCTGGTGTATGCGGCAGTAGTCTTTATGCTACACATGAAACACAATTCGCTACGCTATACTCAAAGACTACAGCCGCATACAGAAGACTTGTTACGACTAGCGCCGACTAGCGCAGACTACTCCCCGCATCCACCAGACAAATTTCAAGTCTGGACCAAATTTCAAAACTGACAAACATTTTGTTCGGGGGCCACGACTTGACACGCATTGCCAGGACTTCACCAGACTACAGACGACTACAGCCGCATGGTCAGGACTAGGTGCCGATTCGGGTGCGCATGCAGCAGAGTAGCTACTCTGCTGCATGCGGCACCTGAGTCCTGTATGTGTGAAGGGGGCATGAGGTGCCGCATGCAGCAGAGTAGCTACTCTGCTGCATGCGCACCCGAATCGGCACCTAGTCCTGACCATGCGGCTGTAGTCGTCTGTAGTCTGGTGAAGTCCTGGCAATGCGTGTCAAGTCGTGGCCCCCGAACAAAATGTTTGTCAGTTTTGAAATTTGGTCCAGACTTGAAATTTGTCTGGTGGATGCGGGGAGTAGTCTGCGCTAGTCGGCGCTAGTCGTAACAAGTCTTCTGTATGCGGCTGTAGTCCTTGAGTATAGCGTAGCGAATTGTGTTTCATGTGTAGCATAAAGACTACTGCCGCATACACCAGAGTACAGCCGCCAGACACGAGTACAGCCGCATTAGTCTGCTGAAGTCGTGTGCATAAATTTCCATATATTTGCATATAATTATTCAAAAATTATGCAAAAATATGAGTCAAACGAGTACAACAGACAATAGAGGAGTTCAGCCGCAAGCAGCCGCATGCAGCAGACTCCAACCACATTGACAGGAGTGCAGACGTACGACAACACCCGGAACCCAATATGGCAGAAGAGTCGAGCCAACTTGAGCAGACAACAGAAACATCCAACCGACAACACCCAACTCGAACCGCAAACAGCCGCATCAAGCTGACCCAAAAAAATAAAAAAAAATTCCCAACCACAGAACGGCGACACGGCCCCTATATATAGGCCCCACGCAGCGCACTTGACCCAGTATTCGACGAGATCACCCACGACGTACACCTCTACCCGCACCTCAACCGCCTGTACACCATGCCAGGACCCAATAGAACAACAAAGGCCCTTCTCCCTTCTCCTCCTCCACTCTCCTTCTCATTCTCCTCCCTTCCTCCCTTCTCCTCCTCCTCTCTGCTTCTCATTCAACTCCCTCCCTCCCTTCTCCTCCTCCTCTTGCTTCTCATTCTCCTTCCCTCCCTTCTCCTCCTCATTCTCCTCCCTCCCTTCTTTTCCTCCTCTCTCCCTACTTTTCCTCCTTCTCCTCCTGTCTTCGTTCTTTTCCTCCTTCTTCCTCCCTTCTTCTCATCCACCTCCCTCCCTCCCTCACTACCTCCCTACTACCCCCTGTTCTTCTCTTCCTACTCTCTTCCCTCTCATTTAACCCGCTGAGTGCCAGCCAATTTTGACGGTGTGCTTCTGCCAGTGCCAGATTTTTTTTTTTTTTTTTTTTTTGGGGGGGGGGGGCTAAATCTATCAAGTTGGGAGAGAAAGGAAGGATAATGGTAAAAAAAACACTCCCCTCGCCAGAAAACAGGTCCCCGATGGTCCCGAAAGTAGCTGAAAAGACACTATAGACTACAGAGACTTTTATGGTATCGGAATGTATGGGTGGGAGGGTGGTTTTGGGGTTGATGGGGGGAAGGTAGAAGGGTAATTGACTTGTGTTACAGATATGAAGCCGATTGGTGAGGTACTTTCGCCACCACGGATTTTCCTTTTTTTCCTTTTCTTCGTACGGATACGCTGGAAGTGGGTGGTGGGAGGCAGTTGGGGGTGTGGTGGGGGGAAGGCAGAAGGGTAAGGGACTTGTCACACAAATATGGAACCGATTGGTGCAGTCGTTTCGCCGCCACATATTTTCCTTTTTTTTTTTCCTTCTGACGGGACCGACAGTCAGCGTGTGGGTAGGAGGAGGGATTTGGGATTTTTGTGGTGGGTAGCCAAAAGGGTAAGGTACATGTGGTAAAAATATGAAAGCCATAGGTGCAGTCGTTTCGCTGCTACAATGTTTTTTCGGCGAGGACGTATATACCTCCGTTGGCCACAGAACCTGTATGTGTCGGCTTTATGCCAGTGTATGCGGTTCGACTCTGAAGTCGATCGTCTGAAGTCTTATAGATGCGGGTGTAGTCGGCATGTACAAATGACCGTTATTTCCATTGTCGGTTGAGTCTCAAGACTTCTCCGGAGTCAAGACGACAACGTCGGCTGTATGCGGCTGTAGTCTGGTGAAGTCCTTTGGATGCGGCATACCGAGCCAGCTCCAAAAGTCGGGGGACAAAAACGCCACGATTAGCTACTCTGCTGCATGCGGCACCCGAGTCCTGTATGTGTGAAAGGGGCATAAGGCGCAAACTAAAATACATTGCTTGAAAATAGTAGAAACAAGCAAAATCATCAATAATAATTAAACAAAATATCATAATAACCCCCAAGACGACGTCGGACCAGATAGTGTTAATTGCCTTCCCAAAATAATAATATCATAAGTATGCACTCAGACTACGAATACGGTAAGGTGAGGTCTGTGCGAGTCGGGTAACACTAACTCTCTCTCTCTCTCTCTCTCTCTCTCTCTCTCTCTCTCTCTCTCTCTCTCTCTCTCAACGCAAAATCGATAAATGCGTCTCATTCCTCCTCTTCCACTTCTCTTCTTTCTCTTCGTCTTCCTCCACCATCAGCCTCTCCTCCTATTTATCTTTTTTTCCCCTCTTCCTCTTCTCATCGACCTTCTTCTTCTTCTTCTTCTCATCGACCTTCTTCTTCTTCTTCTTCTTTTCCCCCACCTCCTTCCCTGTCACTTCTTCCTTATCCTGCTCCTCCCCCTGCATTTCTTCCAACATTCGTGATCGCATTTTCTATTTCGTTCAATATATAATCTCTCTCTCTCTCTCTGGTGATGGCTGAGAGTTGTAATAGTGTGGTTACTCTAAATAACGGGATACACAGTCGCATACACAAACTCTGATCCCTTTCTGAAATCCCGAACAGGTATAAAAACGAACTTCCGAAATTAAAAAGATCCGGTGAAGAAATAATTAGAAAATTCAGTTCAGCCCGAGATAACAGTAAATATGTACAGACAACATTAGCCCTTAAATGATACGATGACGAATTTCTTCATTTATTTTGTTTGCTGGCTATTGTTAGACGATTGTATTCAGATTAGGAAGGGTATGTGCAAGTCAGAGGGTTAGTTGAGGCAGTTTTTACCCTTATAATTCCCACAGATCCTTCCTATATCGTATAAAATCGTCTAATGATAGCCAGAATAATCTTTAAAAATAATCCTCAAAGGGTAAATAGGGGTTATTAGTTTGCTCCCTAAACCTCTGTGAGAGAGATAAAAAAAAAAAAAAAAAACACACACACACACAAGGCCGCCCGTCGAGATAAATGTGTACATATTTTCGGTAGAAAAAAAGGTCCGACCGAAGGCCATTTCCTTCCAAATTACAGGTTCGGTATCGCTCACCAGGAAAAAAATCGAAACCTAAATGTCATGAAAAGTCCTAATAAGAAATGGGCCGAACGTTTTTAAAATGGCTACATTAATGGGGTGAACGTCTTAAAATTTCCAAACCTAATGGGACTAAACATGAGGGAGAAGGGGGTACAGAGAAACACAAAAGCTACCCCTAATAACCATGACTGTACATTACTCGCGGTTTATTGTTTGTGGTTGTTCGAGTGGAGATCATCACCTTTGTTTTATTATTATTTGTGGTTGTTCGAGTGGAGATCATCACCTTTGTTTTACTACCTTCCTCTCTTCCTACCATCATCATCTTATCTACTTATTCTCCTATTCTTATTTATATTCATCTTCCTCCTACTGCTCTACTTCCTCGTTATGATCCTCTTCTTTTATCCTTCCATCGTCATCACCTCCTCTTCTATTCTTCTTTATTTTCCTGCCACTGTTCCTCTTGTTATTCGTTTCCTCTTCGTCTGACTCCTATTGATCCACTTCCTCCTGTTATGTTCCTTTTTCTCCTCCTCTCATTACTCCTCTTATATTCTTTTCCACTTCCTCCTCCTCCTCCTCTCACTATTCCTCTTCCTCCTGTTATTATCCTCTTCCTCTTATTGCTCCACTTCCTCGTGTTATTTTCCTCCTCCTTCTCTCAATACTCTTATTCTTGTTTTCCTCTTTCTTCTATTGCTCCACTTCCTCGTGTTATTTTCCTCCACTTCTTCCTCCTCTCATTACTCTTATTTTCTTCTATTGCTCCACTTCCTCCTGTTATCCTCCTCCTCCTCCTCCTATCACTACTCCTCTTCTTATTCCTCCTGTTATTTTCCTTTTCCTCCTCTCACTACTCCTCTCATTATTATTTTCCTCTTCATCTTATTGCTCCATTTCCTCGTGTTATTTTCCTCCTCCTCCTCTTCTTACTTGTCCCATGCATATTCCTGCAACCCTCATGTACGCCTCCACCATTTAATTTATCTCCTTCTTTCCTCTCTCTCTTCCTATTATTCCTCCTCCTCCTTGCTACTCCTACTCTTACGCAATCTTCTTCTCAGCTTCAACTCCTCCTCCTACACCACCCTCACTTCCTCCCCTCCTTACGCTCTTCTTCTCCTCTTTCCTCTTCACATCCTTCATATCTTCTACAGTAGTTTCTCATCCTTGTGCAACCCGCATTTCCTTCTTCTCCTCCTTTCAAATTCCTCCTTCTGCACCCTTTACTTTCTCCTCCTCCTCCTTCTGCACCCCACATGTCCTTCTCCTTTCATATTCCTAATTCTGTACTCCTCCTTTCCTCCTCCTCCTTTCAAATTCCTCCTTCTCCACGTTACCACGTATCATCCCCTCCGCCTCCTCCTTTCAAATTCCTCCTTCTGCACCACTCATTTCCGTCTCCTCCTGCCTCCTTTAAAATTCCTCTTTCTCCTCCTTCTTCACCCTTCACTTCCTCCTCCTCATGCCTCCCTAACCCCTCCCCCTGTCCCTTTCCATTGACTCTTACCCTCTGGCCCTAACGAGCAAAAACCAACGTACGGGTTCACATGCAAATCCAAGTCGTATCAGGCGAACCGAACAGAAACCTTGGTTTACACGACATTATAATTTACCGGGAACTTTTTATAGCAACTTTAATTATAGATGGGGTCTAGTAATATAGTTTTCATCCGCGTTTGTTCTAGCTTGTTATCGATCTGGCCATCAATTGTCACCACACTTTTGCCGATTATGCCTTAAGAGTCGTAAGCGGGTATCACACGAGCACTAATCCGACCAACCAATTGACCAACCAACTTGCATCGGGACGATCGACGTTGGTAATAATTAGCACACGGCATCATACTATCACCAACCAACTGCAGACGACACAGTGTTCTCCTAGCTTCAAAACCTGCTTAAAACACGCAATACTGTTTTATGTAATTGTAATAACTATACATAATCATATCTAATAAATACAATTATAGAGGAAATGTAAATGTAAATTTTAAATATCACTTACGGGAGGTTAGTATTCAGTTTGAAAAATCGAAGGATTGCGCATCTACGGTTCCTTAGCCTATGTACTGAATTTATAAGGTATGTACATAGTTCAATAGTCAAGGCCGTGGATGAGTAAATTAGTTTACTAGAATGACCACCTAACACTATTTACCAATCTGAATACATTGATAACTATGTCATTACAAAACAGAGTTCTCGGCGACGTAGACATGCTTTTTTTTGTTGTTGCGAGAGGCTTGCATAGCCTACTCATGGAGTTTAACTGATCGCGCAAAAACCCTGCCTAACTATATTATTTTGTAATAATCCTTTTACTACTGGTCAATCAAGAGCGTATTATGGTTAATAGGTCTACCAGAGGGACTACATGAAAACACACATGCTGATAACTCAAAAGGCAGGGAATAATAATCATGCGATATTAGTAACTCCTTACATACGGAATGCTTATAAAATATCAATGCCTTTTAATTATGTAATATATGATATATTGTAAATATATATAAGACATAGCCTAACAATTACTCGGTTGTCTACATAACAAATGCATATATGAACTATATAAGATGATGGTTACAGTGTGCATTCGGCGATGAAATGTTTGGTAGACTACTAATTGCACATTTTAATAGAATAACGCTATGCATATTCATCTTATCTAGACTAATTTGTACCCAATGCTATAATTATATAATATCTATGTGGGTTTTAGTTTCTTAATTTATGTTACATTAAAAACAAACTAACCTAGAGAAACCTATCCCAGTTTTGGTAATCTATCCTGTAACGTACATTATACAATTACTATTACAACGTACACTATTTAAGTCAAACGAATGTATGTATAACAATTAATTACTAATATAACACTGTCATAATTATGATGCATTTAAATGTATCTGCTGGTATTGTGTAAAAGAAATGCAGCAGCGAGTGAAGCCTAGAGAGGCTGCATGTAGTAGGCTAGGTTATAGCCTAATAACAAGCAGTGCATTATGTATGGAAATACTGTATAGGAAGTCAATTAACGACATCTGCTGCAGATATAATATCACTATATATCACCATAACATGTCTCCAAGGTCACAAATAAAAAATAAAGCATTTATAATTTTAAATAAGACAGTAGGCTATACCCTGACAGTTGTGGCAATGTTTGCCGTCTTTCGTGATGTGACGAGTTTAATCATAGCCTATTTTCCCGAACGTTCGTACTAGATATATTTATTTACGCTGCGTACTTCGACAGACTAGGCATTATTTCGTTAAAGTGAAGATTGAATTGCTATCTATCTATCTATTGCCTGACGCCGTGATCCCCGAAGGGGTGGCCACGAACGAACCGCCCCCATGCACCTCTGTCCCCAGTCAGTCGACGCCCCTCCCCCCAACCAGCACCGCCTTCGTTCATGTAGTTCCTCACTCCATCCTTCCACCTCATATTCGGTCTACCTCTCCCCCTCTGTCCCTCCACCTCGCTCTCGTACACCCTCTTAGTCATTCTCTCGCTTTCCATACGTTCCATATGGCCGAACCATCTCAAGTTGTTCCTTTTCACACTTTCCAGCACATCTACCTCCACACCACACCTCCTTCTTACTTCCTCATTAGTCTGTCTATCCCTCCATGTAATTCCGCACGCACTCCTTAAGTAATTCATTTCCACTGCTCTCACTCTTGGTCTGAGTCTCTCAACCAACGTCCATGCTTCGCTGCTTCCGTAAGTCAGTGTCGGGATTACCTCACTGTCATGCAAGGACTTCTTCACTTCCATACTGACCACCCTATTTCTTGTTACTGCTTTTAGCGTTCCTACAACCCTCTTCCCCTGTTGTACCCTCTCCCGCACCTCTTCATCCATAGTCCCATCTTTACTCAACACACTGCCCAGATACTTAAAAGAGTTGACGATCTCCATAGCCTGACCGTTCAGCTTCACCTCACACTCTGTGACTTCACCCCTTTCGAAGACCATAACCTTGCTCTTCCCCGTATTTACGTTCAAATTCCGTTTTTCGCACACTGTTCCAAACTCATTTACCAGACCCTGCAACTCCCATTCATTATCACTCATCAGAACTGTATCATCCGCAAACAGCAGTATAGGTAGCTTCCACTCAATTCCCTCCCTTTTCAGCGATACACCAACATCCACTGCTCTTGATAGTATTTCTTTCATAACTCCATCCATATATACAGTAAACAACCACGGGGACATCACACACCCCTGTTTCAAACCAACATTCAGGTCAAAGAACTCGCTCTGCTCACTCTCCACACGTACTGCCGCCTTTGCACCCTCATACATGCTCTTCACTGCTTTCAGCAACTTGCCCTCTACTCCGTATATTCTAAGTACTTTCCACAAACCTTCTCTATCCACTCTGTCATAGGCCTTCTCCAAGTCCATAAAGGCCATGAATTGCTTAGCATAGCATAATATATCGGTAAATAGCAATGCTAACCGATTTATTTGACTACAGGTTGGCGACTTGGCCAACGGTTTTCGCTCACGACCGACGACAGTTGGTTGTTGTTGTTCCCTACGCTGCCTGGCCGAACAGCCCCATGCTCCGATTGACGTCGGAGCAACACAATCTCGGCAACAGATTGTCCAGATTCCAGTTAGTAAAATACGCCTACGCTGGCGGAGGTATGTGCTTTACTGATAGCCTCCTAAATGGAATAACTTTTTCCTTGTCGTATACCCTATCTACCCACCAAATTTCGTGAACATCGGTTTATAACTTTTTGAGATATTATTTACAGACAAACATACAAACGCACGCAAAAACATAACCTCCGTCCAACTTCGTTGACGGAGGTAACAATACGGAAGACGTGGAAAATGCTGTAACACAAACATAAAACAAATAAGATGATATCGAAACAATAAGGAACATGTTGGTGAATGCTGCAGGTTATGAGAAGCAAGACAACAATAACGAAACACTAAGGAACACATGGATGAATGCACTAAATACATAACCATCACATTTCCTTCTTAAATACGCATAACTAAAACGCTACGAGTTTATCCTTCAATATCGTCTATATAGGCCTAGCCTAATCATATAGTTTACACGTCAAATGAAGCAGCCCGTTAATGAAAAGCAACATTAAGCCAAGGTTAAGATATACAACTTAACCTTGCATCAAGCAAGGGTGGATTTGGGTACCCGCTCACGTGTCCAAAATCATCTGGTAAAATCCTTCAATAAATCGCTATTGCAACTTACCATTCCAATTCTCCATCACGTGACACCACCACTGCGTCGCCGGCCCGCCCCCACGCCCGAAGTTCACCCGTCGACGATAGAAGCACTAGCACAAAGTAAATAAAACATAGCAGAGAAAACACCGCGTGTCCTTACACTACCGAGGCGTGACGGAGAAGGAGAGACGGAGACAGATGAGCTGATGAGGTTCAATATTACGCAGACACTATTATTCAGCCCTCGAGCTGTATAATTAATATTGGCTTTTAAAATCACCAAAGACAACCGCTTACTTCCCTCACCAGATGCCCTAATGCACAAAATTGCACGAACAACTCCAATATGTCCATCAATAGAGTAATAATTAATATTTTAGAAGCGCGCGATACCTTGCTATTTGGAAGATCCGGTATGACAAGACCCATCGGACACACATCCTACAGAAGCCAATATCAATGCATAACGCACATGTCTTGACCCGTACATCATTATGGACATACGGTGTAAACAAATTACCAGGGGACGATACCATTAATTTATTAAATGCCACTTTAATTAATAGCAAATACGCCATATCTATCATCATTAGGTGCAAGGAATGAACATAATAAGTTAGCAATTTCATTATTATTACTCTAAGAGGGTGTTTATGGTCTCCACGGCGAATATTGGTGCAAGCATAGTTCATCATACGTCTGGCAACACGGAGCGGCCCAAGTTTCCTACCCTGCCCTCCCCTTCCTCCCATATCCCTCCCCAGTCCCTACAGACTGTTTTTACCCTTTTGAGACAACGTGTAATTATGTATTCCCATGTATGTATGTTTTCTCAATGAAGAATCAAATCAAATCAAAATCAACTCCCTACAGTTCACCCCACTCCCATCCTTAGGGCCTTGCTTAGACAAATTACTTGGTGCTGCCCTTCGGTAGCGTCCATGTATTTTCGTTTTTAATAGGAAATGTGTGTATGCTTTCACACGAGCATCAGCGGCAGAGAAGCTTTCCACACCGACTACTTTGTTTTGTAGTTGTTTTGTTTTGTTTTTTCCAAGCCGAATCATGTTAAAACTAGAACAACGATCAGCGGATTTTTGGATAGCGCGTTTTTCAAAGACACTGTGGACCATAGAGTTTTTATGTTTTGAAAAACTGGCAAGTTGCTCATGGCAGACCTATAATTGTTAAATATATAATTATAATAAAAAAGCATAATTCAGAGACAAATGTGTTAATTAAACAATAATATTACTTCCCAACTCTATAGGAATGCAAAGGACTCTAATTAATTCGAAATAATAATTTTAAGTATATGAAGGACATAATATTTACAACACTCACCCCTGTCAGTTGTCTAACATTTGATCATGCCTTGTAACGAAGGCTGTGAGTGGCTGAAACTGTCACCAGAGTCCTGCCTCCCGGCTGGTGGCCACACCCCCAGAGTCCGTTAGCCAAGCTGACCAAAGACTACCAGACAATCTCGGGAGGCTGTCTGCTTCTGTATGGTAATCTATGGTAATCTATGCCTCTTTGTGCCTTTGAAAAACGCGCTAGATTGTAGCAGCAACTGAGTGGCTGCTACTCGCCACGAAGCTGTATTACTCGGTAGTGCTACTGAGTGGTCCGTCTGCAACCCCCCCTCCCCACCTCACACACACACATACTGCCATACCTCCCCATCCCCCCCCCCCCCCAACACACACTTGCTGCCATACCTGCACCCCCCTCTCCCCCACATACTGCAATACCTCCCCTATCACCGTCGCCCGTCCCCCCCCCCCCTCCTCACACCCACCCACACACACACTTGCTGCCATACCTGCACCCCCACATACTGCCATACCTCCCCTACTCCCACCCCTATCACTGTCGCACGTTCATCCCCCCCCCCCACACACACACACTTGCTGCCATACCTGCACACCCACCCACCCCCACATACTGCCATACCTCCCGTACTCCCACCCCCTATCACCGTCGCCCGTTCATCCCCCCCCCCCCCCCCCCACACACACACACACACTTGCTGCCATACCTGCAACCCCCTCCCCCCACATACTGTACACTTTACATAAATATAAAGTACTACATATCGGATACCTAAATGAGAAAGCAAACTATTCGATGAATGGCACTCAGCTTAAGAATGTAAACAGAAACCGATCTGGGAGTAACAATATCGAGTAACCTAAATCCGAGTCAACAATGTTCAGAAGTTGTTAAGAAGGCAAACAAAATAATTGGCTTTATAGGCAGGTCATTTGAGCATAAATCCAAAGACGTTATCCTAACCCTTTACAATTCCTTAGTCCGCCCTCTTCTGGAATACTGCGTTCAATGCTGGTGCCCTTATTACCAAAAAGATATAAACAAGCTAGAACGAGTTCAACGTAGAGTTACCAAAATGATACCTAGCCTAAAGAACAAACCATACGAAGAGCGTCTTAGAGAATTAAATCTATTTCCTTTAACCCAGCGCAGATTAAGAGGTGACTTAATTCAAGTGTTCAAAATCATCAAAGGCATCGACAATATGAACTGTAGTAAGTACTTCACTATCGACCAATCTAATTACACGCGGGGAAACGGTTGCAAAATTATTGGTAAATCTTTTAACTCACACGAATCTAAGAATTTCTTCTTCAATCGAGTTGTCAACTTGTGGAATGGGCTTCCCCGAGACGTTATAGACTGCAGCACGGTTGATTCATTTAAATTCCGCCTAGACAAATATCTCGCATCAAACCCGCGACTGACTGCGTTTGTAAATGAATAACTTTATTTTATCCTCCCCTCAGTTACTAACCCATATGTCCCCTACTAACTTCCTAGTCTTGCCACGGACATTAGTTCCAGGGCAGTAGTTCTCTTACCCACTCTAAACCACTGTTTGGACACTTGATCCTCAGTGTTTTGGAGGACAAGCAGCCTAGAAGGGACACTAGATCTGTTGTTGCTTGATTTCCTTTGTACTGCCATACCTCCCCTACTCCCACCCCTATCACCGTCGCCCGTTCATCCCTCCCCCCACACACACTTGCTGCCATACCTGCACTCCAGCCCCCCACATACTGCCATACCTCCCCTACTCCCACCCCTATCACCGTCGCCCGTTCATCCCCCCCCCCCCCCCCACACACACACTTGCTGCCATACCTGCACCCCCACATACTGCCATACCTCCCCTACTCCCACCCCCTATCACCGTCGCCCGTTCATCCCCCCCCCCCCCCCATACACACACACACTTGCTGACATACCTGCACCCCCCCCCCCCCACATACTGTCATACCTCCCCTACTCCCACCCCCTATCACCGTCGCCCGTTCAACCCCCCACCCACTGCATAGCCAGTAGATGCGCGCTACACCTTACGCCTTTATCCTCTGCCACATAGGTTTCCATCTTTCCATTTCCTTTAATCTCACTACCTTCTATCTTTATTGCGTGTTTCTTCTCTCCTCTTCTTTAAGGTGGTGTTATTCGTGCGATTTTGTCGTACATTTTGTTACGGGTAATTGTAGCTTGGCATCAATATCAAGACTCTCCCTGCCATTTAGGTGTCAATTTTTTTCCTGGCGAGCCATAGCGAACCGGTAATTTAGGGAAGGCCGGTATATTTCCTACCGAACAATGTAAACAATTATCTCGAAGGGGTATCTTGAGGGTATTATGGTTAATACTGTAGGTCTACCAGAGTGACTACATGAACACACATATATGTTGATAACTTAAAGAAGGGAGGGAAGAATAATAATGCAATAATTAGGCACTTCTTACATAGGGAATACCAGCTAATAACATATCAATGCTTTTGAATTATTATGTAATATATATTGTAAATTATATATAAGACATAGCCTAACAATTACTCGGTAATGGCTATATTATAAACAATGCAAATATGAACTTTACAAGATGATGGTTACAGTCAGCAATCGGCGATGAAATGCTTGGTAGACTACTAATTCCACATTTTACTAGAATAACGCTCTGCATATTCATCTTATCTAGACTAATTTGTACCCAATGCTATAATTGTATATTATCTATGTGGGTTTTAGTTTCTTAATTTCTATTACATTAAAAAAAACAAGCTAACCCAGAGAAACCTATCCCAGTTTATGGTAATCTATCTTGTAAACTACAGTATAAAATTACTATTACAACGTACGATACATAATTGAAACGAATGTATGTATAGACATTAATTAACTATTAAAACAATGTCATTATTATGATACATTAACATGAATCTGCTGGTATTGTATAACATAAATACAGTGGGTGAAGCCTAAAGAATCTGCATGTAGTAGGCTATAGCCTAATGACAAACAGTGCATTCTCTATGAAAATACTGTATAGGAAGTCAATTAACGACATCTGCTGCAGATATATTATCACTATATATTACCGTAACATGTCTCGAAGGTCACAACATAAATATAAAACATTTATAATTTTAAATAAGATAATATACCTCAACATTTCTGGCAATGTTTGCCATCTTTCCTGACGTGACCAGTTTAATCCTCCTTTCCTGAACGTTCGTACTAAATGTATTAATTTGCGCTGTGTACTTTGACAGACTAAGCAATATTTCGTTAAAGTAAAGGCTGAATTGCTTAGAATAGCATACTATAACGGTAAATACCAATGCTAACTGATTTATTTTACTATAGGTTGGCGACTTGGCCAATGGATTTCGATCACGATCGAAGACAGTTGGTTGCTCAGATTGACGTCGGAGCAACACAATTTCGGCAACAGATTGCAGTTGGTTGGTCGGATTAGTGTTCGTGTGATACCCGCTTTAGACTCCTTGATTTACACACGATCGTCATCAATTCCAACTCCTAACTTAAAACTAGAGAGATTTCATTCATCTATGTGACTGACTCCAGTATTTTTTATCAAAGAATCACAAACGATATTCCAATATTGGTATTGGTTAATTTGGTACTGGTTAAAATGGTCGTCTGGTTGAGTTATGCAATCACCACAAAACACATACTGTCTATTAGGTTAATACATTAGTTTGGTAGGGAACAACGTTGTCTGGTGGCTTCCCAAACATTAGAGAGAGACACCAAGATGGGTTGTACTGGAAGGGCTTCCACTGGGTAATGACGTCCAGCATCAATATGAAGCTGTTACCTTGAATGTCTCACGCTTGTATATTTAACCAATACCGTACCAGTTATACCCATTTCATTATATTCTGGCAACAATTAGACGATTATATTCAGCTTAAATAGGGCCTCCAGCAACTATAAGGCTTCAAACTATCTCAATCAACCCTTTTAACTGCCACAGATCCTTCCTAAGCTACGGTACATAAAATGATCTTAATATAAAAAGAATACAATATAACAGACGTCGTTTGTACAGGAAGGGTTAAAGGGGAGTTTTTAGTTTGTTCCATAGACCTCCATTGAACTTAAAATAATATCCCCCTTCGAGATAAATGTGTTCAAAAAGATGTCTTCTCTTAAATTACAGGCTTGTTATCACTCGCCAGCAAAAAATCGACACCTACAGTATATGGCACGAGGTTTTAAAATTGACAGAAATGGGGCGAAAGGTCTTATAATCGCCAAACGAATGGGACAAACATCTTAAAATCTCAAAACTAATGAAGTTAACATGAGGAAGAAGGGGTTCCAGAAAACAGCCCTAAGTGAAAGAGAGAGAGAGAGAGAATACAACCGAGCGTGTGGGTGGAAGAGAGACAGAGGGGAGAGGAAGAAAGAGAAAGAGAAAGATAGAGAGAAAGAGAGGTAAGAAACGGTGCTGTGTGTGACTGACTGGTGGGAGAGAGAGACAGAGGTAAGAAACGGTGCTGTGTGTGACTGACTGATGAGAGAGAGAGAGTACAAAGGAGTACACAGGAAATCAAGCAACAACAGACCTAGTGACCCTTCTAGGCTGCTTGTCCTCCAAAACACTGAGGATCAAGCGTCCAAACAGTGGTTTAGAGTGGGTAAGGGAACATTGGAAAGGGAACTACTGCCCTGGAACTAATGTCCGTGGCAGGATTAGGAAGTTAGTAGGGGACAGAGGGGTTAGTAACTGAGGGGGGGATAAAATAAAGTTATTCATTTACAAACGCAGTCAGTCGCGGGTTTGATGCGAGATATTTGTCTAGGCGGAGTTTAAATGAATCAACGGTGCTGCAGTCTATAACGTCTCGGGGAAGCCCATTCCACAAGTTGACAACTCGATTGAAGAAGAAATTCTTAGATTCGTGTGAGTTAAAAGATTTACCAATAATTTGGCAACCGTTTCTCCGCGTGTAAGTAGATTGGTCGATAGTGAAGTACTTACTACAGTTCATATTGTCGATGCCTTTGATGATTTTGTACACTTGAATTAAGTCACCCCTTAATCTGCGCTGGGTTAAAGGAAATAGATTTAATTCTCTAAGACGCTCTTCATATGGTTTGTTCTTTAGGCTAGGTATCACTTTGGTAACTCTACGTTGAACTCGTTCTAGCTTGTTTATATCTTTTTGGTAATAAGGGCACCAGGATTGAACGCAGTATTCCAGAAGAGGGCGGACTAAGGAATTGTAAAGGGTTAGGATAACTTCTTTGGATTTATGCTCAAATGACCTACCTATAAAGCCAATTATTTTGTTTGCCTTCTTAACAACTTCTGAACATTGTTGACTCGATATTGTTACTCCCAGATCGGTTTCTCTGTTTACATTCTTAAGCTGAGTGCCATTCATCGAATAGTTTGCTTTCTCATTTAGGTATCCGATATGTAGTACTTTACATTTATCCGCATTGAAACTCATTTGCCAAATTTGGGCCCAACATGACAATTTATCTAGATTGTGTTGCATATCGTCAACTTGTTCTTTTGAGAGTACGCTATTTGCAATTTTTGTATCGTCAGCAAATTTTGAGATTGTACAGGTGAGACCCTCATCTATGTCGTTGATGTAAATTAGAAAGATAATTGGTCCTAGTACCGATCCCTGGGGTACCCCGCTACTTACATTGGTCCATTTAGATGCCTTACCGTTTATGACTACTCTTTGCTTTCTGTCGCTGAGCCAATTTTCTATCCATTTCAACACACCGTCTTGTATTCCATGCGCTTTTAGTTTTAGCAGTAAACGTTTGTGGGGAACTTTGTCAAAGGCCTTTTGAAAATCAAGGTATATAATATCTACAGCTTTACTCTCATCGTAGAGGTTGAGGATATCGTGGAAGAAGTCTAAGAGGTTTGTTAAACAGGAACGTTTTTTACGAAAGCCGTGTTGAGTATCTTTAAGTATTTTATTTTCCTCTAAGTGATTTACGAGTCTGTCTCTTATGACCGTTTCTAGCATTTTACATACAACTGAGGTTAAGCTAATTGGACGATAGTTACTGGGTAGGGATTTGCTGCCTTTTTTTAATATCGGTGTTACGTTGGCTAGCTTCCACTGATCAGGCATAGTCCCAGACTGCAAGGATTCATTGAATAACAATGTCAGTGGTTTGGAGAGCTCATCCTTAGCTTCCTTTAGAACTCTAGGCGAGATTGTATCAGGTCCAGGCGTTTTATTTACCTTGAGTTTATCTAAACAATTCAATACTTCTCTCTCTGTAACGGTGATATTGCTTAGAACATCTGAATTATCAATCTGAATCGGCGATGGTGTAGGTATATCACTGAGGTCTTCGGTTGTAAAAACTGATGCAAAGAAGGTATTGAGGGCATTACTCATTATTTTGTACTTCGTCTTTGGTGTATTCTCCATTTTCATCGACTAACGGTCCAACAGTTGAAGTAACTACTTTTTTCTTTCTGATATAACTATAGAATTCTTTCGGGTTTGTTTTACTTTGATTCGCAACATGTAACTCCAGGGTCTTTTTACTTTGCTTAATTAACTGTTTGGCTTTGCGTCGTAGCTCTACAAATTTCACCCGTTCTTCGTCATTTTGGGAGTATTTTAATCTATCATTAGCAAATTTTTTAGCAAGCAGACAGTCTGAAATATCTTTATTCCACCATTTGGGCTTATCATTATGGCCTGGATGCCGTATTTTCGATGGTATGCAGTCTTGCACTGCCTTAAGGTAAGTGGTTGTGAAACACTCCCAAGATGTATTTATGTCGTTATTGTTAGTCAGAAAGCTCCAGTCAGTTTCTTTAAGCTTTGATTTAAGTTTATGAAAATTTGCTTTCTTGAAAATTTCAAGAAAGCAAATTTTAAATTAAAGCATTGAGAAAGTCCCTAATTTAATTAGGGACTTTCTCAATGCTGCTATTTGATTTGTTACTAGTAAACTTTAAAGTGAAAGTTATCGTACAATGGTCGCTGTTACTGAATTCATCACCAACATTCAAATTCTTTATTAATTCTTCTTTTGTTGCGAGTACAAGGTCAAGCACATTATTACCACGGGTCGGAGATTGTACAAATTGAAAAAGTGAACTTTCTTGCAAGTTAGCATAGAGGTCGTGTCCAGAGTGTGAAGTAAGAATATCGCCCCATTTAGTCACGGGTAAGTTGAAATCGCCAAGAATTACGGTATCTTGTATGTTAGTTATTTCTGCAATTTGTTCATAAATTTCACTGTCAGTTTGCACTGATTGAGCTGGGGGGTCTGTATAATAAAGCTAGTGTTATTTTAGTTCCTCGTTTATTATTTAATAGTACTTAAGATATGTCTATATTCGCAACTTGAGGTTTTGACATTAAGACGGGATTAAGACTTTCCTTTATAAAAAACAGAACTCCTCCTCCATTTCTATTGATCCGACTTTTCTCAAACATTGTATAACCAGGAAGCGTATATTCGGCTAAAAAGTCTCTGTCTTCCGTATTTAACCAAGATTCTGTAATGCCGATTATATCATAATGTTCTGAGAGGTAAGAAACGGTGCTGTGTGTGACTGACTGATGAGAGAGAGAGAGAGAGAGGTAAGAAACGGTGCTATGTGTGACTGACTGATGAGAGAGAGAGAGAAAGAGAGGTAAGAAACGCTGCTGTGTGTGACTGACTGATGGAAGAGAGAGAGAGGTAAGAAGCGGTGCTGTGTGTGACTGACTGATGAGAGAGAGAGAAAGAGAGGTAAGAAACGGTGCTGTGTGTGACTGACTGATGAGAGAGAGAGAGAGAGAGAAATAGAGGTAAGAAACGGTGCTGTGTGTGACTGACTGATGAGAGAGAGAGAAAGAGAGGTAAGAAACAGTGCTGTGTGTGACTGACTGATGGGAGAAAGAGAGAGAGAGGTAAGAAACGGTGCTGTGTGTGACTGACTGATGGGAGAGAAAGAGAGGTAAGAAACGGTGCTGTGTGTGACTGACTGATGAGAGAGAGAGAGAGAAAGAGAGGTAAGAAACGGTGCTGTGTGTGACTGACTGATGAGAGAGAGAGAGAGAGAGGAAGAGATTGACACAGATACACAAGAAAAAATACGCGAAAAAGAAAGAGTGTGGCTGGAAAGCGACAAAGAGGGGAGAGAAGGGGAAGCAAGAGCTGTTTTGGTTTGTGATTGAGAGAGAGAGAGAGAGTGTGTGTGTTAGTGTTAGAGAGTCAGAGTTAGATTTAGAGTTAGTTACAAGGAGTAACAAGGATTATTTAGTATCTTAGAGACCTTGTGGTCCATTCCCGGGAGATACTCGAAGTTCAACGATAGAGATTGTGTAGTGTAGAACACTCATTGCAGAGTGTGCACAATACTATCTACTTTCGTCTTGAACTGCTCTACTGAAGAACTATTTACAACTTCTGAGGGAAGTTTGTTCCAAGTAGAACAGATCTGTAAAGGGGCCCTCACACAGTCAGGAGTGCGAGCTAGTGGGAGTCTAACAGGAGCCACTAGGAGTCCCTAGAGTCACTAGGAGTCATCGATTTTCACTGCGAGAGAGTGGGAGTCTAACAGGAGTCGCTAGAGTCACTAGGAGTCATCGATTGTCACCGCGAATAGGCCCGCGAGTCCGAATTTTCCCCTACTCCTAGTGACTCTAGCTCGCACTCCTGACTGTGTGAGGGCCCTCTTAAGCCTAGTTCACACTTTCAGGAGTGTGAGGCCGAGTTTCCAAGAGTCCACAGTCTCGGAAACTCGTGTAATGACTCTTGGAAGATTGCATGCACCCATGGGCACTCTGGGTCACTCCCTGATACTCCTGGAAAATCCACTTGAGCAGCCCAAATTTATAACATTATAGCCTAGTTCACACATTCAGGAGTGTGAGGCCGAGTTTCCAAGAGTCTACAGTCCTGGAAATCACGTAATGACTCTTGGAAGATCGCATGCACCCATGGGCACTCTGGGTCACTCCCTGATACTCCTGGGAACTCCGCTCGGGCAGCCCAATTGTCAAACATGTTTGAAAATTGGACTGCCCGAGCAGAGTTCCCAGGAATATCAGGGAGTGACCCAGAGTGCCCATGGGTGCATGCAATCTTCCAAGAGTCATTACACGAGTTTCCGAGACTGTGGACTCTTGGAAACTCGGCCTCATACTCCTGAATGTGTGAACTAGGCTTAACCAACAATGCCCAAAGATCGGAGAATATATTTCTAAGCGACCTGTCATCTATTAATACTACCTGAAGGGGGTTCAGGTTTTTCCTAGAACCCCCTAGTTGGTTGATCGCTTAATTTATCAAATGAATGAGTTAATTGGTTGATTGGCTAATATTTATTAGACAACCCAAACTTCTCCAGTTATAGTCCGCTAATGTTACGGTTTTTTATAATTCTGTTCTACACTCACACACCTTATCTGACATCTGGCAGACATTATTACAGTGACTAACGAGCACGACGTAATATCCTGACATGATGGGCCAACTGTACATACGACGTGATTACCCCTTTAACTCGGTATGTTAGCGTAAGTATATGAGAAAGAGAGAGTGAAAGAGAGAGAGAGAGAGAGAGTGAGTGCGTGTGTGAGAGTAAGAGAGGAGACCAGAACAAATATTCTGGAGGGTTTTGGCCAGAGAGATGCTATAAGAAAGAAAACCAGCTAAAAAAAATACACAAATATAAATAAATAAATAAATAATACAACAAAATACAAACCACCCAACAACATCCCAAACTACTAAGAACCACCCCAAACAAACCAAATCCCACCCAAAACCATAAACAAAACACCACCACCACCAAAAACCACCTCAAACCAACCTAAACAACTCAAAACCAACAAAAAACATCACCACCACAACCAACCCAAATCAACCTAAACCCCCCCAAAACCAGCCAAAACCACTACCAAAAACAGCCAAAACCACCCAAAAAAACTCCCGAGTCCTCCACAACGCCCTTGACTTTACGGGGCCAACTGTACATTAGAGCAGATTACCCCCTTAACTCGGAAACGTCGGAGTAAACTGTATTTTCTGAGTCGGTAAGTCTGGGTAAATACAGACTTGGAGGTTTATGGAGAGAGAGAGAGAGAGAGAGAGAGAGAGAGAGAGAGAGAGAGAGAGAGAGAGAGAGAGAGAGAGAGAGAGTTACAGTTACACACAGATACTTAGACCACACAAATTTTGCGATCCCTACTAGGTGGTCCGGTTTTAATACTACTAGACACGGACAGTATATAGTAGAAGACTAGGATAGCAAAGTAGAAGGCTCTCTCCCCACCCTCCGCTCCCTGTGGCTAAAAATCCGGCTATAGATGAGAGCGAGAGAGAGAGAGAGAGAGTAAAACTCTCGCATTAAGGGGGGGGGGGGTAGTCGGGTTTTATACCCCCTTTTCCCTTATGTTTAACATTAATTTTGAGATTTCAAGACGTTCGTTCCGTTAGTTTGGCGATTTTGAGACCTTTCGCCTCATTTCGTTGCCAATATTGAGACCTTTCGTGCCATTTAGGTGTCGATCTTATGCTGCCGAGCGATAGCGAGCCTGTAATTTTAGAGGGTATCGGCCTTCGGCCCGGACATTATTCTACCGAAAAATGTACAAATTTATCTTTAAATGGGGTCTAGAGTTTGTTTTTTAAGCTTGATGGAGGTCTAGCGAGGAAACACAGAAATGCATTTATATAAAGATATATAGACCAAACTAAAAAAGCACTACCCCTTAATGAACGAGACAAGTGTTATCCCTTCCCGCACGATGACGTCATTTCTGCCTTATTCTGGATACCATTAGATGATTTTCTTGAGTTATATATCATCTGTATCTACTGTAGGAATCAAAGGGGTAAATAGTATCTAGAAACAGATGCATAACATAGTACCTCCCTAAGCTGCACAATATCGCTTAATGTTAGCCAGAATTAAAGTAAAAAAAGGCAACATCGCACTGAAATATACAAATATATATTTGTATGTGTGGTGTGGTGGAGTGGTCTTGCCACTGGCCTGGTAATCCAAAGGTCCCGGGTTCAAATCCCGATGTATCAATGGGAAGATATTATTGGGATTGAATTTGTGCTGTACCTAGTATCAGTGCATTACCACAAGCCCACCGAAACGTCAATAAAATACCCTCATTGTTCCCTGATTAAATAGCAGTGTATGAATATTCCCATATTCAAAATATGCTATAGGGGTGCAATGCCTGGTGAGTTATCTGCTCAACAGGTGGCGTTGTGTGTGTGTAAGTGTGAGAGTCCGAGTGTAGGGGGTGAAACAGTGAAGCACGGGAACGAGATGGCTTCAGAGATGGGGTCGTTTCGGGCCATGAGTGAGCACCGTGCCTCATGTGAAGGCAAGATGGCAGGTGCTCGTTGTACTCTACGTGCTTCACATGTCTCACTCCCTAGACTGGAACAAGACCTCACGGGCTTCACTGTTCATTGTAAAGCGGTGAATGTTAAGGCTCTCAGCCTATGCCCGAGAGGAAGTAAGTTGGAATATAGAAAAAAAAAAAAAAAAAAAAAAATGTATACATTTGCGCACGTATAAACGAAAGAAACCGATTATTATTAGTAGTAGTAGTAGTAATAGTAGTAGTAGTAGTACTACAGTATGTGTGTGTGTGCCTGTGAGTGCTTAGGGTATACATATGTGTAGTATATATGAGTACAGTATGTATGTGTGTGTGTGCCTGTGAGTGCTTAGGGTATACATATGTGTAGTATATACGAGTACAGTATGTATGTATGTGTGTGTGCCTGTGAGTGCTTAGGGTATACATATGTGTAGTATATACGAGTACAGTATGTATGTGTGTGTGCCTGTGAGTGCTTAGGGTATACATATGTGTAGTATATACGAGTACAGTATGTATGTGTGTGTGTGCCTGTGAGTGCTTAGGGTATACATATGTGTAGTATATACGAGTACAGTATGTATGTGTGTGTGCCTGTGAGTGCTTAGGGTATACATACTGTATGTGTAGTATATACGAGCACAGTATGTATGTGTGTGTGCCTGTGAGTGCTTAGGGTATACATATGTGTAGTATATACGAGTACAGTATGTATGTGTGTGTGTGCCTGAGAGTGCTTAGGGTATACATATGTGTAGTATATACGAGTACAGTATGTATGTGTGTGTGCCTGTGAGTGCTTAGGGTATACATGTGTGTAGTATATACGAGTACAGTATGTATGTGTGTGTGTGTGCCTGTGAGTGCTTATGGTATACATATGTGTAGTATATACGAGTACAGTATGTATGTGTGTGTGCCTGTGAGTGCTTAGGGTATACATATGTGTAGTATATACGAGTACAGTATGTATGTGTGTGTGCCTGTGAGTGCTTAGGGTATACATATGTGTAGTATATACGAGTACAGTATGTATGTGTGTGTGTGCCTGTGAGTGCTTAGGGTATACATATGTGTAGTATATACGAGTACAGTATGTATGTGTGTGTGCCTGTGAGTGCTTAGGGTATACATATGTGTAGTATATACGAGTACAGTATGTATGTGTGTGTGTGCCTGTGAGTGCTTAGGGTATACATATGTGTAGTATATACGAGTACAGTATGTATGTGTGTGTGCCTGTGAGTGCTTAGGGTATACATATGTGTAGTATATACGAGTACAGTATGTATGTGTGTGTGTGCCTGTGAGTGCTTAGGGTATACATATGTGTAGTATATACGAGTACAGTATGTATGTGTGTGTGTGCCTGTGAGTGCTTAGGGTATACATATGTGTAGTATATACGAGTACAGTATGTATGTGTGTGTGTGCCTGTGAGTGCTTAGGGTATACATATGTGTAGTATATACGAGTACAGTATGTATGTGTGTGTGTGTGCCTGTGAGTGCTTAGGGTATACATATGTGTAGTATATACGAGTACAGTATGTATGTGTGTGTGCCTGTGAGTGCTTAGGGTATACATATGTGTAGTATATACGAGTACAGTATGTATGTGTGTGTGTGTGTTGAAGTATATAATATGCGAGACTATATGAGCGCCCCTTTGGTACTATATGAGCGCCCCTTTGGTACTATGTGAGCGCCCCTTTGGTACTATATGAGCGCCCCTTTGGTACTATATGAGCGCCCCTTTGGTACTATATGAGCGCCCCTTTGGTACTATATGAGCGCCCCTTTGGTACTATGTGAGCGCCCCTTTGGTACTATATGAGCGCCCCTTTGGTACTATATGAGCGCCCCTTTGGTACTATATGAGCGCCCCTTTGGTACTATATGAGCGCCCCTTTGGTATTATATGAGCGCCCCTTTGGTACTATGTGAGCGCCCCTTTGGTACTATATGAGCGCCCCTTTGGTACTATATGAGCGCCCCTTTGGTACTATATGAGCGCCCCTTTGGTACTATATGAGCGCCCCTTTGGTACTATGTGAGCGCCCCTTTGGTACTATATGAGCGCCCCTTTGGTACTATGTGAGCGCCCCTTTGGTACTATATGAGCGCCCCTTTGGTACTATATGAGCGCCCCTTTGGTACTATATGAGCGCCCCTTTGGTACTATGTGAGCGCCCCTTTGGTACTATATGAGCGCCCCTTTGGTACTTATGCCTTGTTATCCAAATACGGGTCCTGAGAATATACCAGGTGGTGCACTATTTCCTCCCTCCCACTCACTCACTCACTCACTCACTCGATGAATGGCACTCAGCTTAAGAATGTAAACAGAGAAACTGATCTGGGAGTAACAATATCGAGTAACCTAAAACCGAGTCAACAATGTTCAGAAGTTGTTAAGAAGGCAAACAAAATAAATTGGGGAGGTGTGGTGGAGTGGTCTTGCCACTGGCCTGGTAATCCAAAGGTCCCGGGTTCAAATCCCGATGTATCAATGGGAAGATATTATTGGGATGGAATTTGTGCTGTACCTAGTATCAGTGCATTACCACAAGCCCACCGAAACGTCAATAAAATACCCTCATTGTTCTCTGATTAAATAGCACTGTATGAATATTCCCATATTCAAAATATGCTATAGGGGTGCAATGCCTGGTGAGTTATCTGCTCAACAGGTGGCGTTGTGTGTGTGTAAGTGTGGGAGTCCGAGTGTAGGGAGTGAGACAGTGAAGCACGGGAACGAGGTGGCTTCAGAGATGGGGTCGTTTCGGGCCATGAGTGAGCACCGTGCCTCATGTGAAGGCAAGATGGCAGGTGCTCGTTGTACTCGACGTGCTTCACATGTCTCACTCCCTAGACTGGAACAAGACCTCACGGGCTTCACTGTTCATTGTAAAGCGGTGAATGTTAAGGCTCTCAGCCTATGCCCGAGAGGAAGTAAGTTGGAATATAGAAAAAAAAAAACAAAAAAAAAAAAAATTGGCTTTATAGGCAGGTCATTTGAGCATAAATCCAAAGACGTTATCCTAACCCTTTACAATTCCTTAGTCCGCCCTCTTCTGGAATACTGCGTTCAATCCTGGTGCCCTTATTACCAAAAAGATATAAACAAGCTAGAACGAGTTCAACGTAGAGTTACCAAAATGATACCTAGCCTAAAGAACAAACCATACGAAGAGCGTCTTAGAGAATTAAATCTATTTCCTTTAACCCAGCGCAGATTAAGAGGCGACTTAATTCAAGTGTTCAAAATCATCAAAGGCATCGACAATATGAACTGTAGTAAGTACTTCACTATCGACCATCTAATTACACGCGGGGAAACAGTTGCAAAATTATTGGTAAATCTTTTAACTCGCACGAATCTAAGAATTTCTTCTTCAATCGAGTTGTCAACTTGTGGAATGGGCTTCCCCGAGACGTTATAGACTGCAGCACCGTTGATTCATTTAAATTCCGCCTAGACAAATATCTCGCATCAAACCCGCGACTGACTGCGTTTGTAAATGAATAACTTTATCCTCCCCTCAGTTACTAACCCATATGTCCCCTACTAACTTCCTAGTCCTGCCACGTTAGTGGCAGGGCAGTAGTTCCCTTTCCAATGTTCCCTTACCCACTCTAAACCACTGTTTGGACACTTGATCCTCAGTGTTTTGGAGGACAAGCAGCCTAGAAGGGTCACTAGATATGTTGTTGCTTGATTTCCTTTGTACTCACTCACACACTCACACTCTCACTCACTTTCACTCTCTCTCTCTCTCTCTCTGCTACTGTAGTTTGTATTGATAATCGTATGCACTTAAGAATATGGATCCTACGACTTGTGTATCAATTGAAATACATTCTCCAAGTTGGATTTGCCTTCTCCCTAATATAGATAGGACAACGTTAGGTATCCTTTATCACGCCGTGGTGTAGTGGATTAAAATATGGACACTCGTCCTGACTGTCGGTGGTTTGAGTCCGGGTGAGAGTATAAAAACACATTTAGCTTTCTAAATTTGTCAGATTTTTTCCACATTATACTAGCGGTTTCTATCCAATAAATCTAGGTTATACGTATTTCGATAAAATCATCTAGCGGTAGTTTGCTTCTACCATAAACTATACTCTGTTTCAATTCATCTGACGATAAATTGAATCCCTTAGCAGCTAAGGGCCGGTTTTCTGGACCACTTTCTCCCTCATGCTTAGCCCCACTAGTTTTCAGATGTTAAGATGTTTGCCCCATTAGTTAGTCGATTATAAGACGTTTCGCCCCATTTCTTGGTCAATATTTAGACCTTTCGTGCTATTTAGGTGTCGATTTTTTCCCCTGGCAAACAATAGTGAGCCTGTAATGTTGGAAGAACCGGCCTTTGGCCAGAAAATTGTTCTACCGAAAAATGTACAAATTAATCTAGAAGGGGGATGTAATGGATGTTCTTTTTAAATTTGATGGAGGTCTAGGGAGAAAACTAAAAAAAATAATGAATAGGCTATATGCAAAAATTGCCCAAAAAGTGAACCATCCCCCCTTAATGGAAACATGAAACTACTATGTCTCTGCATCATAGTAAGACCAAGTTTATGTAATTAGCACCATATTTCTTTACAAAATAAACATAATAACTGAAAATTCTTGATGGTAACTTTGCAATTTACCGTCAGTTGAAAAAAAAAAGCAGAGCATAGCCAACTCCACATATATTATCCAGGGCAGAGATAAGTGATGTCCGTGTTATTGAACGATTCTAAGAGGCTAATGTAATACTTCAGAAGGGACAAATTATCCCCTTCATGATGGAAAAAGGTGTCATTGTAAGTACAGAGAAGTTTCGACTCTCTCTGGAATACCCTTCAGGTGTACATGACTCCAGATAGATTCCAAACTGTCCTTTCTCCGTTATGTAGGCACAATTTACCCATTTAAATATTCCGGGACTGAGTTATCTTCCTAATATTTCAGAACATTTCCTTAGCCCTATTTAGTCCGAGGGAGTTATTTTTCTATCTCACCTGTTTCGCTCCTTTAGTTTGGAGATTTTAAGAAAATTCACCCCATTAGTTCGGCGATACCAGGACATTTACTATCGAAAAATGTATAATTTTAGCTTGAAGGGAGTCTGTGTGAGTATTTATTTTAGTTTAAAGGACATCTGGGAAGGCGTGTTTGCAAGCCTAGGGGACAAGCAAAAATACATTGCTCGAAAATGGCAAAATCCCAAAAGAATAATTAACCAAAATAACATAATAACCCCCAAGACTTTGGACCAGCTAGTGTTAACAGCCACATGACTTCAGTATTCCCCTACAAACAATAATTCTGTCCCAAGTTTGCTCTCATTCAACCTGTCCCAAAGAAGGGTGACAGCTCTCAACCCTCCAACTATCGTCCAATTGCTCTCATCTTTTGTATCTCTACTATTCTTGCTTCCAAATTTCTTAAGCATTTCTCTTATAATCTGCTCTCAGATTGCCAGTATGGCTTCCTTAAGGGTCGCTCTACTGGTGATCTTCTTTCATATCTTACTAACTCTTGGTCATCCAACTTTCGGGACTTCGGTGAGACTTGTTCTGTTGCACTAGACATATCGAAGGCCTTCGATAGAGTCTGGCACAACTCTTTAATTTCCAAACTGCCCTCCTTCGGTTTCTGTCCCTCCATCTGTGCCTTTGTCTCCAATTTCCTTTCCGGCCGTTCCATAGCTGCGGTTGTGGACGGCCATCGCTCATTTCCTCATCCTATCAACTCCGGTGTTCCTCAGGGTTCTGTCCTATCTCCTATTCTCTTTCTAATATTCATAAATGATCTTCTCAACTGTGCATCCAGTCCCATCCATTCATATGCAGACGACTCTACCTTACACCACTCAATTAGTTTTACAGAACGCCCCAGCCAGCAGTCCCTCAAAATTAAACGTAATGAAGCCATAAAATACTTATCTTCTGATCTAGCTACTATTTCCAATTGGGGTAGGGAAAACCTTGTTGCATTTAATGCTTCCAAAACTCAATTTATCCATCTTACTACCCGTCAGGAACCTCCAGAGGACTATCCCTTATTCTTCAACAATACAAAAATCAACCCTTCATCTTCTCTCAATGTTCTCGGTGTATCTTTTTATTCTGCTCTCCCTTGGAAAGACCATATTACCAGTCTCGCTAAGGCAGCCTCCCAGAAACTGGGTGTGCTCAATCGCCTCAAGGGGTTCTTTACCCCTGCGCAGCTTCTTGCTCTGTACAGGGGCACAGTGCATCCTTGTATTGAGTATTGTTCACATGTGTGGGGAGGATCACACTGCACTCCTAGATAAAGTAGAAAGGAAAGCCTTTCGTATCATTAACTCCCGTCCACTCACCAAATCTTTGCAATCTCTCTCTCTTCGCCGCAATGTTGCATCTCACCAACTCTTTGCAATCTCTCTCTCTTCGCCGCAATGTTGCATCTCTCTCGCTATTCTATCGCTACTACAATAATCAGTCTTCCTCGGAGCTTTCCCAGTGTATACCACCTCCTCTACGTAGGGTACGTAGTACCCGCCTTGCAACACAATCCCACCCCTACTCTGTGCAACTCTCCAACCCAAGAGTGAAACGCTATTCTTAGACTTTCTTCTATTCAACTGCTGAGCTCTGGAACTCTCTCAGAATTATTCTTTCCCTCTTCCTATGACTTAAATTGCTTCAAACTCTGTGTGTCCAGGCATTTTAGCTCGAACGTCCCTTGATTTCGGCCCTGTCACTCTTTGAAATCTGGGGGAGGCACTCGCTGCAGGCAGTTATGCCTTTTGTCTCCCTCATTCACATAGAGAAAAAAAAGTGTACCTCATGTATTGTGGTTCGAAGTTAAAAAAAAAAAAATAATTAATAAATACAAAAAAAAAAAAAAAAAAAATCCTTCGTGATAGATATGTGCATTTTTTCGGTAGAAAAATGCCCTGGTTGAAGGCCAGTTCCTCCTAAATTAGCAGTATTCCAAGAACCCATCAAACACGAACAAATAAGAGCAGGCTGACTTCGGCAATATATACTGTATATTTCGCATTTAGAATTCGACAAGCATGTAAATTGTAAATTTCCAGGAATTATTATATTCCGCAGTGCGATCTATTTGTGTAATTAACACAAATATATTAATCATACACATAAATATTTATAAGATAACATGAGCCGAATTTGAGCTTGTGTAATAATAATAATAATAATAATAATAATAATAATAATAATTGAAATGCTGGGTGTGAAGGGAATTTAACTCTCCCAAAAATCCCCAGGCCCAGTGGTGGTGCCTGGCGCGGGTTCGAACCCTGTTTAGGGACCTCAGTAGGTTTTACCAGACTGGTGAGGTTTCAAACCCTGGTTAGGGACCTCAGTAGGTTTTTACCAGACTCGCGCGCTAACCCACTGTACTACCACGGACGTACAATAGGATAGCAACCTTAGTTTTCCTTGAAAGAACCAGGTGATAGTCTCGTGGTGATTCACGCGGTGGGTTTCTTAGACTTCGCCACCAACGACTATTTTACGCTATCCCAAACGTCAACTCGGGTAGTTTTGTAGTTGCGGGATTTTTGCGGGTACAGGGTATTACAAGAATAATAATAATAATCGACACTTCACTAACAAATGTTGATGTAATTATGGGATCAGTATAAATAAAATGATAGGCAGAACTACAAACATAACCATAGATCTCTGTACAAACTACAACCAAAATAACACTGACAGACTTTAGATTCTCTGTGAAGAAGCCAAATAACCGACCATTAGAAGAACCAATAATCACCTGAACAATCTATCAATATATATAATTATGAGTTTATCTATCTATCGGTCTGTCAGTCTATATATATCTGTCTATCTATCTACCTACATAATTATGAGTCTTTTTATCTATCCACTTATCTATCTATCTACCTATTTATCTATTAATCTACCTACCTACTTACTTATCTATCTTTCTACCTATCCATCTATCTACCAACCTATCCCTCAATCTACCTACCAAACTACTTATATCTATCAAATAACGCATCAAACTATCTATTTCTCTATCTATCCAGCTATATATCTGCCTATCTACTTATCTATCTAATAACGCACCAAACTATTTATTTGTCTTTTTTGTTTTTTGTTTTCTATGTGATTGAGGGAGGCAAAAGGCATTACTGCCTATAGCGAGTGCCTCCCCCATAGTTGAAAGAGTGACAGGGCCAAAATCAAGGGACGTTCGAGCCAAAATGCCTGGACACACGGAGTTTGAAGCAATTTAAGTCATAGGAAGAGGGAAAGACTGATTCTGGGAGAGAGTTCCAGAGCTCAGATGTTGAGTAGAAGAAAGTTTGAGAGTAACGTTTCACTCTTGGGTTGGAGAGTTGCACAGAGTAGGGGTGGGATTGAGTTGCAAG
>JBAKBP010018817.1:0-45909 GCA_037953745.1 Lithodes maja
GAAACAGCTGTCACCATATTTCATGTATATTTATTAAAGTGCATAATTTATATTGAACTACGTAATATAATAATATAAAACTTAGTGATGCCCCGAACATTGTTCATTGAAACCCTAAATCTTTCTGGAACGATGGTTGATTGTGTCCGATTGTGCAACCTACACCCGTCCACGACTATCTAGCTTATACTCTAGAACCTAGGAGGTAGAGGACAATCAGGTATAAAAAAAAAAAAAAATGAAAGGAAATATTAATACGCCATAAAAGGGTTACCGGCAAACTTACATGGTGGATAATTGCAGTGAAGGCTGAATAACAATCCTTATAATATCTATGAAGGCCTTCTAGTATCAACCCCTTCTGTACCGGCGACACTTTTCTATTTTAGTCTAGATATATTTAGATGATTTTGTAGAGTTTAAGAAGGATATGTGGTAGTAAAAAGGGTTAAGCGAGATATTTTGAAGCCTGTTAATTGCTGGAAGACCTTTCATACTGAATAAAATAGTATATTAGTAGCCACAATGTAATGAATAAGACGTAATTGCCGGTACATAAGAGGTTAATTGGACTTAGCTGTGATGTGGGTGTGTGTCTAGGAAGCGGTGGACATAGTTGATAGGCTATTCAGGGGGATAGAGTTGGTTAGGGGTGAGTAACAGGTGGTGGTGGTGTCGGTGGGTAGGGCGTGTGAATGTGTTCAAAATTCCCTTGGTCTTACCAATAAAGAATATGATCAAATATTTATATTGTCCTTCTAGGATAAAATAATAAGAGAAAATATATAAACTATAATTGGTGTAAACACATAAATATTTACCCACAAGGATAAATACCTTTATCTTGTATTAACAAGATTGATTGATTGATTCTTTATTGAGAAAGCATAAATACATGGGAATACATAATTACACGTCTCAAAAGGACAAAGGTGATAAAACAGTGTTTTACCCTACTCATATTATACATGTACAATATAAACTGTTTTATCCTACTCATATTATACATGTACAATATAAACAGTGTTTTATCCTACTCATATTATACATGTACAATATAAACAGTGTTTTAGCCTACTCATATTATACATGTACAATATAAACAGTGTTTTAGCCTACTCATATTATACATGTACAATATAAACAGTGTTTTATCCTACTCATATTATACATGTACAATATAAACAGTGTTTTATCCTACTCATATTATACATGTACAATATAAACAGTGTTTTATCCTACTCATATTATACATGTACAATATAAACAGTGTTTTATCCTACTCATATTATACATGTACAATATAAACAGTGTTTTAGCCTACTCATATTATACATGTACAATATAAACAGTGTTTTAGCCTACTCATATTATACATGTACAATATAAACAGTGTTTTAGCCTACTCATATTATACATGTACAATATAAACAGTGTTTTATCCTACTCATATTATACATGTACAATATAAACAGTGTTTTATCCTACTCATATTATACATGTACAATATAAACAGTGTTTTATCCTACTCATATTATACATGTACAATATAAACAGTGTTTTAGCCTACTCATATTATACATGTACAATATAAACAGTGTTTTAGCCTACTCATAGTATACATGTACAATATAAACAGTGTTTTATCCTACTCATATTATACATGTACAATATAAACAGTGTTTTAGCCTACTCATATTATACATGTACAATATAAACAGTGTTTTAGCCTACTCATATTATACATGTACAATATAAACAGTGTTTTAGCCTACTCATATTATACATGTACAATATAAACAGTGTTTTAGCCTACTCATATTATACATGTACAATATAAACAGTGTTTTAGCCTACTCATATTATACATGTACAATATAAACAGTGTTTTAGCCTACTCATATTATACATGTACAATATAAACAGTGTTTTAGCCTACTCATGTTATACATGTACAATATAAACAGTGTTTTAGCCTACTCATATTATACATGTACAATATAAACAGTGTTTTAGCCTACTCATATTATACATGTACAATATAAACACAAACATGAATACAACATTTAGTAAGTTTTTATCTCTATACTTGTTAGCAAACCAGTTGTCCCTAACTGTTTAAGAAGGACCCTTAGCTAAGCTGGGCTTAGGCTTAGCGCGGGTTTGTTATAATCCTTCTACTTTCCTTATTGTCATAGAATGACCCTCCCACTCCAGTTTAATACATGCCTACATATACACACACATACATACACCCATACACACATAAATATATATACTGTATATACATACATATACATACACACACACAGACACACACACACACACATGCATGTACATATACCTACATACATACCTATACACACAATAATTCATACAATAACACAAATTTCACAATATACAGTGTAAACATACACATTTATTATTATAATAACAATAATGATATAATGAGGCTATCAATTACATAATAATCATAACACTAAATCCTAAACTTTGTGTTATGTATATTTACCTTATGATGTATTGTATTTTTTTGCATTTGGCTATTATTTGAGTAATCATATGATTGAACATCCATATAATTTGTTCATCGACCTTATCTATGACATTGTTTCTATATTTCGCTAGGTGTTGGCAGTGCAGTATATAATGATTTAAGGTATGACTTCTTGGTTTTTTACATAGTTGACAACATATTTCGTGTTCTCCTTTAGGAACACCAAGTTCCCACATGTAACAATATCCTAACCTAAGTCGTGTGCACAAGGAGTCCTTCCAAGCACTTCTTAAGTTTCCGTATATGAAGCTAGTTCGCCGTGCAACGTTATTATAGTTATAGAATGTTGCACTATTCGCGTGTTTTTCTTGCATCATAAAAAGTTCCGCATCCTTTTGTTTTTTTCTAATTGTTGATTTAATTTGTCTTAAAGATTGAATGCACTCGTAATCTATTGTGTCTTTCTCCGTTCCTAATTTAGCAAGTTCGTCCGCTCTTTCATTATTTATTATCTCAACGTGTGAAGGTATCCACGTAAATTTTACCATTCTCCCATTATTGCGTAGTTCATCTATAATAACCTTACACTGAGATACCAGCTTTTCATACACGGGTTTTTTGCTGTTCATAGATTCCAAAGCACTTCGACTGTCTACGAAAAAGCACACATCAACCTTCTCCCCCTCTTATTTTATTTAACCCGTATAACATAGCACATATTTCTGCCTGCGTAGAGGACACGTTGTTACTTATTCTATAATAATATTCACTGTATATGTTATCGTTACCTACATCGTCACTCACCAGTATATGTTATCGTTACCTACATCGTCACTCACCAGTATCCCACATCCTGCTCTCCCATTTTCTGTGACAGAGCCATCGCAGTATACTTGCGCAACATTATCATCTTTTAATTCATTTATCTTTTCTTCAACAATTATTTTAAGTTCCCCAGTCTCGTACATACTTTTCTTTTTCCCCAGCTTGATAATATTTATATTCACGCCTTTATCTTCCCAGGGTGGAGGTTTATGTGCCCTCTCTTCGACCAGAAAGAAATTTATTAGGTCAAATTTCTCTACTTTATGTATTAGTTCTTTTAGGTAGCCCCTCTTGCCTTGCCTCCTGAAGGTTCGAATTTTACGTATGCCATCGTTGACGTCTTGTGCCAATTTTTCACCACTACCTGACCGTATATGTCTCATTGCCGATACTAGGTTTACTTCCTCTATTCTGTGTCGCAAGGTTGTTAAATTTAATTCTAATCTCATAGCAGCTACCATCGCATTTTTGGGGCAGTTTAATATAACCCGCATAGCCTCATTTTGGATAGTTTCTATTTTATCCAACCTTCCTTCACCAAGGCAAGAGAGAACGGGGCTGGCATATTCCACCACTGACCTAATAGTGGTGAGGTACATCATCCGCAGTACCTGTACACCAACACCTGTACCACTCCAAGCTAGGGATTTCAAGGGTGCCATACGTGCCTTACATTGTGTTTGTATATGATGTAACTCGGCATCTTTACTGTCTGATGTATATCCTATATAGATGCCTAGATACTTATAGCTCCTAACCCTATCAATATTTTTTTCATTCACAAGAGGGAACCAGCCAGCTGTCGAGAAGCGGGTAATTCAAACTGCCAGGATTCACGACAACAACTTTGGCTAATTCCCTGGTTAGAGATTAGGGTAAATATCCTGTTTAACACCGGGGACGATTTTTACAAGTAATTTATATTTGTTTTCCTAGTTTTGTTTTATTATATAGTGTGTTATTTTATGAACCCCGTCGGAAATTACAAAACAAACATTATCCATTGATCTAAAGACACCAAAGCAATAAAACATATTCGTTCGCTCGCGATCACATTTCCGGCAATTTTGACTGCCGTGGGATACACAAATCAGTTGAGGGGGGGCTTTGCCCCCCCCCCCCCCCCCCCCAATGATTTACTGTCATCATCATATATGTTGCCAGCAGGGGGCAAACACAGAATAAAACAAAAGCGAAACATGACGACCGTAGCCCGGACACTACATCCTTAGATTTTGTGTTAGTTATGTAGGGCGTAGATTATCATGAATTACCGACAGTTTGGACATATATGGCAATGAAGTACATGATATAACTAGTATATTTGCCTAAAAATTATATAGATGGTTTCGACCCGGCGTTAAACTGGATAAATTCCGAGATTAGTGATCTGAATGTACAGTGATGAATATTTATTACGATGCATTCATTTAAATCTGTGTCGAACACACACTAGACACTATTATGTTTCATTATAATTATCTGAGAAACTTCAGTGCTTAATAGATTAACCCCTTCAGCACCAAGACGCCTTTTTACCTTTGATTATGGCTGAAATTTGATTGACATTTTGCAATTTACGAAATACTTATGCTACTAAGAGGGTTTATTGAGATCGATTTTTTTTTTCTATGTGATTGAGGGAGGCAAAAGGCAGAATTGCCTATAGCGAGTGCCTCCCCCATAGTTGAAAGAGTGACAGGGCCAAAATCATGGGACGATCGAGCCAAAATGCCTGGACACACTGAGTTTGAAGCAATTTAAGTCATAGGAAGAGGGAAAGACTGATTCTGGGAGAGAGTTCCAGAGCTCAGCTGTTGAGTAGAAGAAAGTTTGAGAGTAACGTTTCACTCTTGGGTTAGAGAGTTGCACAGAGTAGGGGTGGGATTGAGTTGCAAGACGGGTACCACGTGCCCTACGTAAAGGAGGTGGTATACACTGGGAAAGCTCTGAGGAACACTGATTATTATAGTAGCGATAGAGATGCAACATTGCGGCGGAGAGAATAATAAGGTTGAATAACCTTATGAATTAATTTCATCTGGGGGATATCCCCAACTGTAATTAATTCTACAGCACTAAGCGACGAAGGCTATATAGCACTGGAAACTGTCGTAGCATAGCCGAGATTCGAACCCACGCGGCTAGTCGTCACCAACATAGCGCTAGAGCCTTAGCCCGTTAGACCACGACAGAGATTGCAGAGAGTTGGTGAGTGGACGGGAGTTAATGATACGAAAGGCCTTCCTTTCAACTTTGTCTAGGAGAGCGGTGTGAGAGGAACCTCCCCACAAATGTGAACAATACTCAATACAAGGACGCACTATGCCCCTGTACAGAGCAAGAAGCTGTGCAGGGAAAAAGAACCCCCTAAGGCGGTTGAGCACACCCAGCCTCTGGGAGGCTGCCTTAGCAAGACTGGTAATATGGTCCTTCCAAATGAGAGAAGAAAATGAGAGAAGAAAATGAGACACCAAGAATATTGAGAGAAGATGAAGGGTTGATTTTTGTATTGTTGAAGAATAAGGGATAGTCCGCTGGGAGATCCTGACGGGTAGATAGATTGAGAAATTGGGTTTTGGAAGCATTAAAGGTAACAAGGTTTTCTCTGCCTCAATTGGAGATAGTATTTAGATCAGAATTAAAGAGTTCCATGGCTTCATTACGTTTGTCGTTAAGGGATTGCTTGCTGGGGCGTTCTGAAAAACTAATGGATTAGTGTAAGGTTGAGTCCTCTGCATATGAATGGATGGGAATTAAGGTACAGCTAAGGAGATCATTTATAAAAATTAGAAAGAGAATAGGGGATAGGACAGAGCCCTGAGGAACACCAGAGTTTATAGGGTGAGGAAGTGAACAATGACCGTCCACAACCGCGGCTATGGAACGGCCGGAATGGAAATTAGAGACAAAGGCACAGATGGAGGGATAGAAACCGAAGGAGGGTAGTTTAGAAATTAAAGATTTGTGCCAGACACTTTCGATATGTCTAGTGCAATAGAAAAAGTCTCACCGAAGTCCCGAAAGGAGGATGACCAAGAGTTAGTAAGATATGAAAGAAGATCACCAGTAGAGCGACCCTTAAGGAAGCCATACTGGCGATCTGAGAGCAGATTATGAGAAGAGAAATGCTTAAGAAATTTGGAAACAAGAATAGTTTCAAAAACTTTAGAAAGACAAGAGATGAGAGCAATGGAACAATAGTTGGAGGGTTGAGAGCGGTCACCCTTCTTTGGGACAGGTTGAATGTGAGCAAACATCCAGCATGAAGGGAAGACGTTAGAGGATAGACAGAGACGAAAGAGTTTTCCTAGGCAGGGAGTCAGCACAGGTTTTGAGAACAACAGGAGGAACACCGTCCGGACCGTACGCCTTATTAGTATTAAGCCCAGAGAGGGTAGAAAGTACATCTTTAGAAGAGATGAGGATATTAGGCATAAGTAAGAGAGAGGAGGGTGGAGAGGGAGGAATAGCACCGGAATCATCCAAGGTGGAGTTTCTAGCAAAAGTTTGAGCGAAGAGTTTAGCTTTGTCAGAGGAGGAAGTGATGGTTGTGCCATCAGAATGGGAAAGGGGAGGGAAAGACGAGGAAGAGAAATTGTTAGAGAGGTTTTTGGCTAGATGCCAGAAAGCTTGGGAAGAGCTAGAGTTGGATAGTTCAGTGCATTTAATATTGATGAAAGAGTGTTTGGCAAGTCGAAGAACAGATTTGGCTTGATTCCGGGCAGAAACATAGGAAGAATGAGAGTTTTAAGGCATCGGTGCTTCGTCCTTATTGCGGACAGCAGTAGAACAGGCGTGAGTAAACCAAGATTTTTTAGCATTAGTCTGAGAGAAAGAGAATGGAATGTATGCTTCCATGCCTGATAGGATTGCCTCGGTAATGCGTTCAGCACTCTCCGAGGGTCCCCGGCCACGGAAACAGAAATCAATCCATGGGAAATCAAAGAAGTACTGCCGGAGAGCCTCCCAGTCGGCAGCGCCAAAGTGCCACAAGCGTCATATAAGCGTCATATAAGTAGATTATAAACTGAAGAAAATTGTCTAATGGTAACCAGAATATGATGAAAGTTACGTAATGGTGGGGAAGGCGTTAAGGCATCAGATGGGTCTCAGGGATTGGACACTAAAATGGAACTTTGCAGTAAGGGACCCAAAATCGGAGAACGAACCCCCAAGTTCGAACCTCGAAACCGCGAAAATATCACATTTTCGCGGTTTCGAAGTTCGAACTTGGGGGTTCTTTTTCCGATTTTGGGTCCCTTACTGCAAAGTTCCATTTTCGTGTCCAGTCCAGATCTACTGTAGTCTATGGATGGGTACATCCTTATTAATGTTCACGACTGTACAGTTTCCAAGACCCAAACCTGATACAAAGTTGAATAGGGTGTTCTGTATTTGACCTCCACATAGAGCGACCGCATAGTATTAGCATAAATGAAAGGTCTTATCAACTTCTAACATGATTAATGAAGGATAATTTTACAAATTCACTTTGTCTTTTAATAACCTTATGAGAGCAGTAAACTGTGTCACTCCTTTACAGAACCTGCACAATCGTCCATAGTAAAATTAGTTCCAAATGCTATTGAATTTATCTAACACTTTGGTGAACTATTTGAAAACGATCCCTTGAGACGCGCAATTATTGTTAACCTCAGTTAATTTTCACTGTCCCCGATTTATCATAAAGCATAGACTACAGTAGATCTGGACTGGACACGAAAATGGAACTTTGCATTAAAGGACCCAAAATCAGAGAACGAACCCCCAAGTTCGAGCCTCGAAACAGCGAAAATGTCAAATTTCCGTGGCTTCGAGGTTCGAACTTGAGGGTTCGTTTTCCGATTTCAGGTCCCTTACTGCAAAGTTCCATTTTCGTGTCCAGAGCTCTACTGTAGTCTATACATAAAGTAATATACAATCGAATTAATTAATTTTTATACATTATGAATCGCTATGCATTATCATTAAGCGGAGATGGGTCGCTTTTCTAGACCCCCTTCTCCCTTATGGTTAGACCCATTAGTTTTCAGATGTTATGACGTTCGGCCCATTAGTTTGGCGATGTTAAGACTTTCCGTCCCATTTCTATGTCAATATTTTGACTTTTCGTGTCATTTAAGTGTCGATTTTTTCCTGGCGAGCGATAGCGAGCCTGTAATTTAAGAGAAACCGGCCTACGGCAGGGAAATTTTTCTATCGAAAAATGTAAACATTTATCTTGAAAGAGAGTCTTGTGGCTGTTTAATGTTATGCTTGATGGAGGTCTAGGAAGGAAACTTTAAAAAATATATAAAAGACACATACAATAGCAAATAAATACGCCCATCCCTCCATAAGGAACTTCCGAAATGCAAATAACAGGTAAGGAATTAGTATATTGGGATTCAATTCAGTCCGAGATAGCTTCGAAAATGTATAGACGGCATTAATAGCCGCCACATTATTAGCTATTTGGCCAGGGTGTGTACTGTACTATCTATCTATCTATCTATTTACTCAGGCCCAATCCCCACTTTTCCTATGTTTTATTTTATTTTATTTTATTTTTTTTTTGGGGGGGGGGGGGGGGTGGCCGACTTATGACAGAGCAAAAACAGGGACAACACAAAACACAACAGAAAACAACGAACTACTGTACTACCAACGACAAACGTTCGTTCCCCCACTTGCCACCATGTGAATCTGAAGCACATGGGGATCGTCGAACAAAACTAAGCATCTTTGGTCTGTAAATGGCATTTCTTTTGCAGATGCTTAGTTTGTCGACCACCAGGTGCTTCGGATTCACTCACTCGGTGGCTGCTTGGAGGAATGAACATTTGTTGTTGATAGTACGGTCGCGCTATATATATAAGTCATGTCCCAGCTGTCATTATGTTTGGCTTGCTTTGTGCTGTATTAATGTCTGTCAGATGTTGAATAGGGTGGGTAAGTGTAGGAACATGTTTGTATATTTCACTCGATATGAAGAAATGAAGCTTAGATATTGCGGATACCAATAATTGATCAAAATATACTTGGTGCCGAGACATCACTTATTAGCGCGACTGTACACTACAATCACGGTCATTATATCGGAAACATTAATTTCGAAACTATATTAGGTAAGGGGGGATGGGCCGGTTTTCTGGACCACTTTCTCCCTCATGTTTAGCCCCATTAGTTTTCAGATGTTAGATGTTTGCCCCATTAGTTAGTCGATTTTAAGACCTTTCGCCCCATTTCTTAGTCAATATTTAGACCTTTCGTGCTATTTAGGTGTCGATGTTTTCCCTGGCGAACGACAGTGAGCCTGTAATGTTGGAAGAACCGGCCTTCGGCCGGGACCTTTTTCTACCGAAAAGTGTACAAATTAATCTAGAAGGGGGATCTAATGGATTTTTTTTGTTTTTAATTTGATGGAGGTCTAGGGAGGAAACTAGAAAAATAATGGGTAAATATTTAGTTTTACACCGGGGACGATTTTGACAAGTATTTTTTAGTTTTTTTCCTTGTTTTGGGTTTTTTTTAGTTGTGTTTTTTTATGAACCCCATCGGAAAATGCAAAACAAGTCTTATCCATCAATCTTAAGACACGGCCCCCGATAGTGGGGAGGGCTATGAAGATGGGGCTGCTGCCCCCACACCCTCGCTAAATCCATGAAATCCGAGCCAAGTGTTGTCATTAACCTAACCTAACCTAACCTAGTATTATGGGTGGGGGCTGCTGCCCCCACACCCCCGATAAATCCATGAAATCCGAGCCAAGTTTTGTCATTAACCTAACCAAATAACCTAACCTAGTATTATGGGTGGGGGCTGCGCGAGAGGGGTGGCCGTCCCGCACTAACGCAACAGAAAATGGAGATTGGGTGAGCCGTGCGAGATTTAGGGATTTTTTTTAGACATTTAGGGATTTTTGTTATAATGAATTACCGACGGGTTGGACATATATGGCAATGAAGTACATGACCTAACTAACATATTTGTCTAAATAATATATCGATGGTTTCGACCCGGTGTAGAAATAAATAAATTCCAAATAATGAATACATGCAAAAATCCCCAAAAAGTGAACCATCCCCGCTTAATCATCCGCGGATTAATGCGTTAAGCGGCCGCATAACTTGTATAGCCTGTCGCTGAGAAACCTCTAGTTATAATTACAGATTATCAACTACAACTGGCCACTGCATAATGTTTAAAAGGAATGGCAATAGCAGACATCAATCTTTTTTTATAATTTTAGTTCCACTACACTGTCTTATCAATATTATTTACTTGAGTTAATACTATTTGTACATACTTGACAACACATTAAGACAGTCTACCAAAAACTTTATCTGAGCTTAATAAAATCGTCTAGGGAAAATTAGAATATACTAAAACAATAAATAGCTGTACCATAGACATGTAATACTCACTGAATATTCTAACTACTCTTACAATCCGTGTGGCTGCCATCCGCCAACTGTGCCCGACTCGACCATACTGACTATTAGCGGGCGGTCATGGTCAAGAATAATAGAAGAAAGTATGTGAACTTGTGACGTCACAGTTCTGATAATAGTGATCCACGCGCACAAGAGATGTCAGCACGATCGCCAAAGAAAACGAGAGGGTACCTAATTAGTCTTAATAATTCCTACTTTGTACCACAAATGGTATGATTACTCAATTTAACATTATCCACAGACTCTGTAAGCATGACAGAGTTCCATACACATATCCAATGGTTACTGTAAAGGCCAGATCATCATGAAATTGCCGTCATTATGAGGGGGTTCAGAGACAAATCTGCTCCACCGCCACCATTGTTGTTGTGAGACTCAAAGTTGCCAACGTCAAACAAGCTGGGATACTACGAGTATCTGATAAGGAGAGGCAACTCTTTGCTTTTAGTTGTAGGCCCCTGATACTTACCCCCTCTAACGACAAGCACCCATCAATAGAGAATGGTTAATTTCAAACCATAACTATACAGTTTACACACATCACTAAAGAACAAGTGTTCTTTAAAAAAAAACAAAAAATTCCAGCTGTAACTATACAGTTTCTACTACTAACACCACTTGCACTATCAAATTTCTTTAAATTGTTCACAATACATAATAGTTGTCATACATCTTAATAGTGTTGTTGGTACTCAATATGCTTTAATTGTAATTTCCATTTTGTCATTGTCATGTTTGTCCTTATAGTCCATATGCTACTAAAACTAAATATATTGTCCTACATTTCAAGTATACAATCTAGTATTTTTGCAAGGATATTACTTTTTTTCTGTATAAACTACTTTCTCTAATTTTTAGCTAATGCCATATATCCTGTACTTCTTTGTTATATGCATAGGCTACTCATCGTCCTTCATATTGTATTGGTTTTGTTCCTTATTCTCACATGTTTTTCCGTTGCGGTTACCTGTATGGATTTCAAACGTAATTATGTTCCCTATAGTGTTCGTACTTGTAAAAATATACAAACACACACAGTGCATCATATAGTTTCTCACAGTGCTTGTACTGCTTGGTACTTGTACTGAAGAGTAAATTAAGGCATACCGGTACACAATTCTCTCATGAAAGAATATTATGTGAAACCACCACAACAATCTTCCTAGTGACTGTCTCTCGGGTATTTTATGTTTCTATAGCTCTAACCAATGGCCTACACGTCTCACACTAACAAATACACATCCCTAAAGCAAAAAGATTTCTAAAATTGTGGAACACGTCTTTTCATTCTCATTTTGTGTTCTCTTGATGTTACATTTTTATTATTTTATAATCGTATCGTTACTTAAACCATCTTTTACTAAATTACTATATATCCTAACATTATTGTGATTGTACCTGCATGTCTTCAATTTACAATGATCATAATTTGTTTCGTAATTGGCTTCTGCATCTCATGGGCCAACCTTAATTACCTTAGGTTGACTACTGCATACCATATTTGCATGAACAGGGATCTTGCCACACTTCAGGGAGATGTCTATTGCCTCAGACTGCACCTACTGTACACACGACAGGGGGTCAGCTTCAGGTCGACTTCTGCATGCCACGGTTGCATGAATGGAAGTCCCACCACACTTAAGGTATACTCTTATCCCACAGACTGTATTCTCGATCGTCTTCTCTCAACTTCCTCAGCATAGCTGCTAGGTCATCTTCCCACTGTTTGTTGAGCTCGACAAAATAGTCGTTGGGGGCTAAGGAGACCAGGTCATACAGCGCTTGGCGTTCTTCACTCCCCTCCAGAATGATTACGAGGTCTGGACTTCTGGCAGGTGCTGAGCGATCTTCTAGGTACTTTACTTCTGGGCTCTCCTGTAGGTTGGTGCTCAAGACTGGGGTCTTGAACTGCTGTGGCAAAGGCAGAGAGGATGTAGGGAGTGGTGACTGCTGTAACTGTGGCAGAGGAGAGGGAGCGCGAGCCGGTTATTTTCTCGTTGGGAGTCTTCCTGTTCTGCCTGTGCTGGTGGGGTTCTATATATCTTTCCAGTCAATGTTTGCACAGTGGCCAGAGGACAAGTCGCGTTGGAGTTCCTTTTCTGTTTGATCCGCTGGCCAATCAAGGTCTTTATTGTCTTCCTGTTGTTATCGGGACCTGTCGTAGGTCATATTGCTGGCATACTGTAGGCTCAGTTGCGGGTGCGGGGGTCTCCACTCATGGAAATTAGGGGGGTTGGACTTGTGGCAGCCAGAGCATCGACCGAGGGTACAAGGTAGGAGGCCCAGGACGTTCTGATTCAGAATATTGTATCTGGTGAGGGTCTAGTGGGTGAGGTGGAGATGTGAAATGTGGAGGGTAATTGAACAATGCTAACCGCCGAGGATCCTGTGAAGGGTGGGGGTGTTGCAGGTTGTGTAATTAACAGGGGTTGGCGTCACGGGCAGAGTAACAGCGGTGGATGCGGGTACGCTGTCTCCGTCAGGAATATTCTCAACAGGAATATAATAGAATAGAATAAAATATAGTAGAATATAAGAGGGTTGTACTTATAAATACTTGACATGATAAACAGATACATATGCTGTGGAGGTGTGAGAAAATTAAAAGCTTCCACTTGTCTGCATAGAAATTAATGATGTCTCTGATTAAAAGGTTGCTGACTTTCCAAACCGTCCTATTTTTTTTCTGTAGCTAATTTATGCATGTTTTTTATACAAATGATTTACGAGCGATTTCGTAAATTATATTATACTTTCGGTAACATTATAATAATGTATTCGAATTAGGAAGGACCTCTAGTAATCAAAGGAGCAAGCAAATCAAATAACTATGTGATACTTGGGGCTATTCGGCCAGGCAGCTAAGGGAAACATTACTGCTATATGATACTTACTGGGAGTCAGCATGGACCTTGTATATGCGATTGATCCCCGCTGGGTGAGGTTATTTGACGCTCACCCCTATGATCCTTCCAATCCCTCTCTGCAATAATGGATATCAGAGGTGTATTAGACCTAAAAACCCATTTACATTGTAAATATTAGCACCTGATCTGCATGATTTGCTCTATCAAGGTATTTCATTGGTACAGAATACTCACAAACACAGCCACTACAACAGTTCACTAAAATTCAACATGCGTTTCACAAATTACAAGAATCATACCAAACTGGACTAAGTCACCGACAAATCTGTCATATATATTGAAAGTAATGGTTTTATGCTTATAGAAAGTTTGATTTACTGAATTAGCATGTGACACAGCATAGTTTACATCAATCAAATCACCACCTAATGAATATATAACATATTACTAAAGGATTTTACTTTAACCGGCGTACGTGAAACTGCCGTGTTCACATCTTTTAGTTTAGCTAGTACAATGGTGAAAATCATATATGTTGTTGATTATGAACACAAGGCATTAATATGATTAAGAGATAATGTAGTTTCCCATTTTGACATTAAGTATAAAGGAATCTGCAGCGCAAAAGTAAATATATTAATAAGTAAAATTATAAATTATTTATGATGTAAAACTAGATGGCTGTCCAATACGCACCTTAACCCTGTTTAGGTTGAGGGGTCTCTTTATGGGCATCTCCTGTTTAGTTCCATTTGTTGTAGATATTAAGACGTTCACCCCATTAGCATGGCGATATTAAGACTCATCATCCCTTTCAGGTGTTAATTTTATTTCTGGGCGAGCGATAACAAGCCTGTAGTTTAGAAGAAATCGGCCTTCAGCCGGGGCATTTTTGCCATCGAAAATATGTACAAATTTAGCTTGAAGGAAGTCTGAGCGGGCATTTTTTAGTTTGAAGGAAGTCTGGGAATGACAAACTAAAATACATTGCTCGAAAATGGGAAAAGCAAGCATAATCCTCAATATTATTAAAACTAGTATAATAACAACCTACCAGAGGTCGTGCAAGATAGTGTTTAAAATCATCTCCAACCAATCTCACCTCGATCGATATTTTGTATTCGAATATTTCCCCCGCAGGAGAGTAGGATGGGAATAACCGAAAAAGAAAAATCACCACACGCCAATTATAGCCTCTTTAAGGGGGGATGGGCGTATCTATTTGCTTATTAATTTAACTTTATATTATTTTGTTTAGTTTCCTCCCTAGACCTCCATCAAGTTTTAAAAACATTCCCAAGACATCCCTTCATGGTATATTTGTAAATTTTTCGATAGAAACATGCTCCGACCGGAGGCCGATTACTACTACTACAGGCTCGCTATCCCTCGCCAGTAAAAAAAATCGACACCTAAATTGCACGACAGGGCTTAATAATATTGACAAAGAAATGGAGTGAAAGGTCTTAAAATCGCCAAACTATTAGAGCAAACTTATTAGAATATGAAAACTAATTGGGCTAAACATGAAGGAGAAGGGGACCTGAAAAACAGACACTCCCCCCTTAAACAACAATTACCCGAACCTTCACCACTGGAATTTGAAGTCCTAAGCTTTGTTTTTGTATTTATGGTGAACACTATGCAACCCCGAGGATATTATTTTGTTCAGTATACTATCATGCAATTTATGTCTTAATTTTAGGTATTATTAGACGGTTGTACTCTGTGAAAATGAAAGGGTTTAAAGAGATAGATTTTACCTCGTGAATGCTAAAGCCTATCCTTAAACTGTATATAATAAGAACTAAATATAAAGTTTACCCCTTTGATTGTTAGAAGTCCTTCCTAAGCTATATACAATTGTTTAATGTTAATAAAGAGTAGTTTCCATGTTACAGAAAGGGTTAAAGAAAGGTTATGTAGCCAGTGGTCAGCATCCCACCCATCGATCTCTATACACGGGAGCAAGGCAAAACAGCCACACTCCTATACGGTTAAAACCAAATCGGCCCCATTCCTAAATGGTTAAAACCAAAATGGTCACACTCCTATACAGTTAAAACCAAATCGACCACACTCTTAAATGGTCGAACTTCAAACGACCACATTCCAAAACGGCCTAGGGCTTATATTAGGTTAGTGTTTGGTAGGTTACATTTGGTTTGATGACTTATTTGGTGAGACCTGCCAATTGAGTCCTAATATGGATAAATGCAGGGTGTTTCATATAGGGAGTAAATTTGTAAGGCAAACTACTCAATAAATAAGAGTGTCAGCACAAAAGCTGATCTACAGCTTGAATAACCATTTAGTGATTCAAGACAATGTTCCGAGGTCATTAGAAAAGCAAATAAAATTATAGTCTTCATTGAGATATCTTTTGGTTTAAATCTGAAAGATATTTGTGTTCGCACTTTATGCAACTTGTTGGTTTGTCCTAATTTAGAACATTGTATTTAGTGTTTGCATGTGTGTATAGGAGAGAGAGAGAGAGAGAGAGAGAGAGAGAGAGAGAGAGAGAGAGAGAGAGAGAGAGAGAGAGCGTGAGAGGATAGATAGATATATACATAGATAGATAGATACTGTAGATAGATGGATATCATATCCATTGTACTGTCATTTCATTGCATTCCACTTCGTCTTGTTTCGTCCTCTGTTCACAATTATTAATTTTGCTTGTGTTTCTAAGCTTATTAGTAAGTATAACTTGATATTGTTCTCTATTGCACCGATTTTCCTTACTTGCACATCTTTATATTAAATTTCTGTTGCACATGATGTCTTCAATATTGATTCCCAACATCACTATCCTGCTTTTTTGCTTTGTGTTGTAACTTTTAATTTGATAGGACTACGTAGTACTTATATTTTCAGATTTGCCTGATGATGGAGTAAGTCATCTCCAAAACTGCCGCTGAATGAACTTGTATTTATACAGAACACTTCTGGTTTTTCTATTCCTGATATATATATTATACATAGTGTGTGTGTGTGTGTGTGTGTGTGTGTGTGTGTGTGTGTGTGTGTGTGTGTGTGTGTGTGTTTACATACTAATGATGTATTCGGTGGAGTCTTAACCACTAAATGCCAATAGTTAAATATTCACCCATGTTAATGAGGTCATTATTGAATGTAAAGCGCCTGCTCTATAGTTATATACTCATCATTATGTACCAAAGTAATTTATTAATCAAAATATTGAATGTAATCTGATATCAGTGGTCCATTAAAATACAATTACCCAAAGAACGGTTGGGTCAGGTAGTATTAACATTAACAAGGACACACACAACATAACATGACATAAACAAAGCAATACTCTCGTTAAGAACAGTAAATCTATTGTTGCTTGCATTTCATAGTAATTAACCCCTTCAGCACGAAAATGTATGTTCATCATAATGTGGTTACCATTATGATACCGCTAGGACTTGAAAAGGTAAATACAATTTCAATAAACCATCTGGATAACATATGTCCATTTTAAACTACATATAATCGTCTAATATTAGCCAGAATCAAAGATAAAATGGCGTCATCGTGATGAAAGGGTTAAATAAAATGGATAATTATTTCAAAATTGGTAGTTCGAAGACAGCATTTTACTTATTCCTCTTCAAGTTCAAATATTTGTTTTTCTTCAAAAGTAAATATAATGTATACTATAACTAACTTATAACAAAATTAATTAAAATAATTGAGTTGAGCTTTCTATAATTTGAGAAGAATCAAGCAGTAAATAGGTGTGGAATGTTGTATCCCATGTGTTCCATTATTTTTTGGAGTTGCAAGGGGTTAGAGATCAATAAATTTGGCCTACTGTAGGTATAGATAATAGACTAAGATTGGTCACAATCATAAACAAAGCCATTACTTCTAATGTCAAAACTGGTACTTGATCATATGAATAAGAATAAAGGGACACAATCTTTTTTAATGTTATAAGTTTGTATCATCACAAATTATACCTTAACTCTTTCAGTATATATACTATAAATATATCTTTATTTTAAATTTTGCTAAGATATGACAAATGCATTTTGATTATGAATAACGTGGATGAGTTGAGATATAATTGTAATCGTTTTTACCGTTTTGAGTCTCTAAGATCCCTCATACACTTTATTAAATAGTCTAATTGTAACCAGAACAAATGCATAGCATGCATTACAATAAACTGAAAGGGTTAATAACAATGACTAAGAGGGTGTACGAGAGCGAGGTGGAGGGACAGAGAGGGAGAGGTAGACCGAATGAGAGGTGGAAGGATGGAGTGAGGAAGTACATGAACGAAGGCGGTGCTGGTTGGGGGGAGGGGCGTCGACTGACTGGGGACAGAGGTGCATGGGGGCGGTTCGTTCGTGGCCACCCCTTCGGGGATCACGGCGTCAGGCAATAGATAGATAGATAGATAGTTAATAACAGTCACAACTGGAATTGTCAACATGCCCCTTTATAAGATAGTATTGCAGAACACGTAGAGAGATGCAAGAAATTATCCTTCTAGAGTTTTTGTTGTTGACGTCAATATTAAGCAGAAAGAAACTAATGAGCGTTTATTATGTAGCCTACACATAAGTATATTACATCAATATCAACATTATTATGTAGCCTACACATAAGTATATTACATCAATATCAACATTATTATGTAGCCTACACATAAGTATATTACATCAATATCAACATTATTATGTAGCCTACACATAAGTATATTACATCAATATCAACATTATTATGTAGCCTACACATAAGTATATTACATCAATATCAACATTATTATGTAGCCTACACATAAGTATATTACATCAATATCAACATTATTATGTAGCCTACACATAAGTATATTACATCAATATCAACATTATTATGTAGCCTACACATAAGTATATTACATCAATATCAACATTATTATGTAGCCTACACATAAGTATATTACATCAATATCAACATTATTATGTAGCCTACACATAAGTATATTACATCAATATCAACATTATTATGTAGCCTACACATAAGTATATTACATCAATATCAACATTATTATGTAGCCTACACATAAGTATATTACATCAATATCAACATTATTATGTAGCCTACACATAAGTATATTACATCAATATCAACATTATTATGTAGCCTACACATAAGTATATTACATCAATATCAACATTATTATGTAGCCTACACATAAGTATATTACATCAATATCAACATTATTTACATCCATCGAAACCCCATAGAGTTTTGTATTTTTGCTATATATATCGATGTATTCTGTTTAAATTGACTTACAGTGGGAAACTCGCAAGTGGTCAATTGAATCCACATAAAACTGTTTCTGAATACTGTAGTAATTTCGAAGCCTTTAATTGGTGTGAGCAGGCCATTAGGCTTTCTCAAAATTAATAACCTTGATTTTTACGTGTGCACCAACTAAGGGTACAGTCATGGTCAAAAATTGTGTCCTACCTCCAAAATGTCAGCTTTGGTTATATCTGTAGTTATTCTGTTAGTGAAAATATCCATTTCACTAATTACTTTCCTTTCAATATTGGTTTGGGTTGGACCTCCATCATACCTGCGATCTGTGCACCTTAAAGTATGTTGAACACTTATACAAAGCAAGAAGCTTTAAGATGAAACAAAATATTGCAGTTGGATGAGTACACCACATTTATGAAAAGCTACTTAGCAAGAGTTGAATAATTATGTTCTCTTTGAGTAAAATAGTAAAAAAGATAATTATAATAAGATTAGTACGAATGAAGATAAGACGATCATTGATGAATAATAACAAGAAATGTGATAATAGAACAGAACCCTAAGAGCACCAACTATTGTGGTCGTGAGCAGTGATCAATTTTGTAATTATACTACTAAGTTGTATAGTATGATGTATGTATCTCTCTCACACCTACAGTAAGCTCTAAGATTATGGAAATTAAATTTTGCATGGGTGCTCAAGGGGACCCAAGGATGGTTTTTAGCAAATAAAATCTGAATAGTACTACTACTATTAATTAATTACTAATAATATTACTGCAAATAATAATTCTAATAATAATAATAATAATAATAATAGTAGTAAATAAATATATTAATAATAATAATAATAATCATCATAATAATGATAATAATAACAATAATAATAATAATACTAAAACAAAAAATAATAATGATAATAATTATAATTAGATAATTAAATAGATAAACAATAAAATACCTACAATATATTTCATCACACCGGCTAGACTCGAGTTGTCCTGTCACAGTCGGTATGTGATCACCGTAGAGTTTACCATAATGTTGCCTCCGGATCGGGATTGGAATATGATCGGGACTGCTCTTTTGCCCGCACAGAGTGCGGGTACGTCGGCTAGTCCATAATATATTTACTGTATGGTCAGAAAGAAAGCTTGTATATTCAATGAAAATACAGCCAAAATCACTTGTTCGCCGAACATCTTGATGAAAATTAGTGTGAAATCGAGAGAGATGAACATAAGTCAACACTGCTACGATTGAAACAAGTAGTACTTGCCATGGATTATAAAAAGAAAATGTATAGTGACACACAATTATACAGAGAGAATTCCAGAGCGTGTCGAAACTGTCCGTCTTGTGGGTATAAGTTCTACACTCTAAAGACACTTTTTGCGAGCATACAATTGATTTAATCTGTATACTTAGACAAATCTAAAAATTAACATTGTCACAAAAGTCTGGACAAATTTAAAGCCTTTGGATATGAATAACGTAATGTCAAAGGTTTCATATATAGGAGTTGGATTATCAGTGGCCAAGGTAAGCAAAAGGAGATACGGGGATGAACACCAAGGTAAACCGCAACCTATGGTAAACTCTCGACCCTTTACCTTTATGTTGGAAGTGGAGTATACGTCCCTCATATCTCATATTAAATACACCACGAGAGAGAGAGAGAGAGAGGTAGGTTACGGGGATTTAACGTGTAGTTAAATAGTTGACAGGGTGTTATCATGGAAGATTATCTAAAACCTCTCAACAATAATGGCAGCTGTAATAAGTAACCATCAATAACACATTATACTGGGTGGTGCAGAATTTGGCTACCCACCTGAAATAAACTGGCAATGTTGCCTTTCTTCACATTTGTATAGGTAAGCGGTAGGCTGCGTGAATCATCCTATGAATATTTTGCTTTAACAAACAATATAATATATTCACAACCAATATATGATAGCCTCTTCACAATGATACAGCACTTGCTGTTGCCTAGCCAAAACAAATCTGCGAGTTTTGGTAGTTTTTGTTATCCAATAATTTGCGTTGGGCACCACTTGTTGAAGGCAGGAGTGATTTTGGGTGAATAACACCAGAGGCAGCACTTGTGGAGGGCTGTGATGGTGGGGGTTGGTGGCTAGAACCACCGGGCAAAGACGCGTCTTGGAAAGATGAAGGCGGCGTCACAAGTGTTGCACTTTCATCTTCATTTTCCTCTTTTTTCCCTCACTTCCACGCTCTTTTTCTTCATCCAATATTGGTTTCTTAGCTGTACTTTCTATGATAGCCTTTTTTATAAAAGTATCAATTACCTTTGAAGTTTTGGCTGGGGACGGCGTGGGCTCTGAGGCAAGCATGGTATCAGCGACAGTGATTCATTGCTGTCAAGCTCAGTAACTTCTTTTAGTGAAGTTTCCTACCTTCATTATTACCTTCACCGTTACCTTATGGGTCTGAGGTCGCTTGTTCTCACTGTCCCTGTCACTGTAATTACTAGGGAAGCACTCAAACTCCTGTTCGTCACTTACTTCACTTGCACTTTCTTTTTTCTCATTATCCGAGCTGCCACTACTAAGTTCTGATATCGCTCTCCTTTTCTTTCAATTCTCTCAATGTTCTTCCAACACTTCCAGGACTAAGAAGGTCTTTTGTGGGGCACCGTCGCTTCTCGGCGGTTGCATGCATCTTGAACGTACATGGTGGCACAGATTCGGACACAGCGAATAATGTTGATGGCTGTGTATCCATCTTGGCGGACTAGTTCAAACGTGGTGGTGCTGCCTATCACCTGATAAGCAACCATTTGGCTGCGCGCTATTTAACCCTATCAGTCCAGGCATTTTCCCGCTATAATAGTGCTCATTCATGCACTCATGTTTGCTTGAATAAGTGCTTGAATGAAAGGAAATGTTTACAGCAAGAAACTAGAAGAAAGGAGCTTTCAAATGACACCAGAACATGCTCTCTAGCTAGCAGGACTCATCAGCACCATTAATACAGATATCAGCATTATTTGCTAATATTTATGTTCCGCTACAAATTCCTTTGGCAACACTGAAAATATTTCGCAAGACGGGGGGTCACTGGGTGATAGACATGATAGTCTCAGTGCCGCGGCAGGCTTGCTGCAGAGCGGAAGGGGTCTGTCGCGCTCCTGATCACTCACACTCGTCTCTACAGGCTTTAATGGACTAATAATACCAGGATATATCCAGGACATACCAGTACAGTCCCTGCAGTGAAAGGGTTAAACTAGCCTAATAACGCTTGGGAGCTCAGGCCAGCCAATTGATTTCTTCTATGTATAATACTTTAATCTTTAGTACGAAAAAGACATTTGATTATTAAAATATAATACATTAATTATATGAATCTGTTATACAACATATATAATGTAGGAAAAATTATTCTAAGATCATTGTCGATATTTTGATGTCATAATCAAGGAGTAATATTAATTAATACCAATGTTCATATTTTATTATTCTATTTGTGATAAAATAAGACTAAATGAAACATCTGGCTAGTGTTTTCTTCCTCATTGAAGACTGTAAGTACCGCCAAATTATATTATTCACCTCAAAAAGTTTCTCTAGTAATCAAAAGTCAAACCAGTTTCAGCTCGAACAAAGAACGAGTTTAGTTACAGACTGACTCCCTGTGATAAAACCTGGTTATATTACTCTGGCCCGGGGAGCAGATAAAAATTCATGGACTGGGAACACTTAGAACTCCCAAAGCAAAGAAGTTCAAAGCATCACAGTTCACTAAAGAATATAACGGAAATGAACTTGCACTTCATAACACGTACAATATTTGTGTATATTTATATGCCAGAGTAGTTCAGTCGATAGAGCCTGTGTTCAAGGCCTTAGAGACTACCAGAAGGCTTAGAGACGGTGATATGAAGTTTATCATTTTTACAGTGACTGACATTGTCCTATCTATACATAAAAGCCGTCCCCCCCATACCCACACACACACTCACACACAAAGCACTTTCATAATTCCTGGCTTAATCGCATTTAATATATGCGACAGTGGTACTGCATAACAAATATATATAATGCGAGTAGCTGTTGCATGTATGAATTAAGTAGAGCCAGTTTTCACCTAGAGTCATTGAATATTTTCAAAATCAATTTCAAAACCACTAATTTATCTTTTCAAGAAAATATTGCAATGTAACACAGTACCGAAAACATAGATATTCTAATAATTGTTCAAAACAATTAACGTGATCAACTTGTAAGTCATCTCCTTCTTTTTTCTGTTTTCTTTTGTTTTCTGTGTGCATGGAGGAAACAAAAGGCAGGTTGCCTGTAACGAGTGTCTCCCCCCAAAGTTAAAAGAGTGACAAAGCCAAATTTAAGGGACGTTGGAGTCAAAATGCCTGGACACACGAATTTAAAGCAGTTAAAGTTATAGGATGCAAGGAAGAATGCTTGAGGTAGAGAGTTCCAGAGTTCACTAGTTAAGTAGAAGAAAGACTGAGAAAATTTGCCAATTTTTGGGTTGGAGAGCTGGACAGAATAGGAGTGGGACTGTATTGAAAGGCAGGTGCCTCGCACTCGCCGCAAGAGAGGGGGTATACACTGAGAGACCTCTGAAGAACATTTATTGTTGTAATAGCGATAGAAGAGTGAAAGAGATGCAACATTGCGGTGTGTAGAAAGAGATTGTAAGGAACTAGTAAGAGGAAGTGAGTTGATGAGGCGAAATGCTTTTGATTCTACTAGTTTGAGAAGTGAGGTATGGGTGGAGCCTCCCCACAAATGCGAACAATACTCAATACAGGGGCTCACTGTGCCCCAATACAGAGCAAGAAGCTGTGCAGTGGGAAGGAACCCTCGGAGACGGTTAAGCACACCCAACTTTTGGGAAGCTGTTTTAGCAAGAGTGGCACTATAATCTTTCCAAGAAAGGTTAGATGAAAAAGATACATCTAGAATGTTGAGAGAAGATGAAGGGATGAGTTGTGTATTGTTGAAGAATAGTTGATAGTCTTGTGGAGGAAGATTGTAATGGACAGATATAGGGAGACTATCCAACATGGAATCCGAAACAAGAGTTTATATTGACAAAACTCCTTGACATTTTTTATCTAAACGACAAATATAAAATAGGTAACATATTGTTATCTTGATTTACTGATAGATTTTAATACAGTTCCTAACAAAAGACTCATTGAAAAGCTATAAGGCCACGACAAAAGTGGTCATATTCTCCGATGGATTGAGGATTGGCTTACAGAGTTAATTCAATGCATAGCAATAAAGTAAAGCCTCAAATTGAATGACTGTAACAAAGCGTTGTACTACAAGGATCGGTGCTCTAATCTGTTCTGTTTCTGATATATATTAACAACATAGATAATGGACACTCATGCACGATCTTGATATATACCTATGATACAAACATCAAAAGCAGAGTATATTCTCCATCAGGTACACATCAGATTCAAGTTCCGAGAGCAAAGGGTACCACGACCCATGCTTGCTGGTTGGTCTGTATCTTGGACATCCTAGTCAAATAGGCCAGGCCTGTCAACCTGCTGTGGAATTGATGAATATTATGCTGAGTGTAGGGGCAATGTCCCGAGCACCCCTGTGTTCAAAAGTGTGTTGGGGCCCACAGCGTACTGTTTGAGGTATATAGTTGTGGCAGCACAGATGAATCATGATACCGAACGCTCCTTTCCATATTGTATTTCTGAGGTGGCCTTAGGGTTAGCATTTGGAACATCTGAATTCTCTCTGGTGATGTTTTACTACCTTTTCCGTCTGGAGAGCTTTAGAGGCTGATAATTATTGAAGTGCCAATATTATTTTCAGGCACTAAATTAAGGTGCTTGGCTGGAGAGTAAGTACAGACTGGAAACAAGATATAATAACATTATAACTACAAAGGAATGCACATAGAATACTAAGCACAATGGAAATAATGTAGAACACTAATCACACTGTTGAACACATAGAACACTAATAACACTGAAAATCACGTAGAACACCAAAGCACGCTGGTGATTCATATAGAACATTATTGACACTGAAAATCCTATAGAACACTAATCACACTCGTGAATGCGTAGAACAATATTGACACTGGGAATGCATAATAATCACACAAGTGAGAATGTAGAACACTAATTACACTGGAAATCACGTAGAACATTAATCACACTTGTGAACACGTAGAACGCTAATAACATTGAAACGCATGTGGAACGCTAACAACAGTGGAACGCACGTTGAACACTAATAACACTGAACGTACATAGAACACTAACAACACTGGACTGCATGTAGAATACTAATAACACTGGAACACATGTGAAACATTAATAACACTGGATCACATGTAAAACACAAATAGCACTAATGAACATGTAGGACATTAATAATATATGGGATATGGGAGTGGGCTTTGGCAACGTCGTCGTGTTGCGAGATGGTGTAGAGAGATGACTTGGCCTGGAGAAGATTTGGTGGAAGGTATTGTGGGGTGTAGGTGAGCCAAGGTGTTACCAGATGGCGTGAAGAGAGATTCGGTGGATATATTGGTGTGGTAGGCCGCTGTCATGGGTGATGATGTGAACGGGTTTGGTTTGGTTTGGCTGATGTGAGTTGTTGGGAGGTAGGTGTTGTGGGTTGTTGTTAGTGAGACGAAGTGGGAGGAGTTGACTGCGGTTGTGGTCGGGGATGTAGGAGATAATTTGTTTTGCATGTGTCGGCCAATGTTGATGGAAAATCACCGCGTCTTGGCTATTTTTAGGTCTATCGTCTACATCCATATTGTCCATAGTCTAGATGACTCGCATTGTGACCTAAACAAAGTTGTTGCAAAAATTAAAGTTCTCGCCTATTTTATTATAAGGTGGTGAAAGGCATACTCAACACCAGTGATATGTTGCTCTGCATATTAGGCATCTTGTGCCATTGCTGAGGTAGATTGCCGTTTCTCCGCTAATGACCTTCAACACGCTTATCAACACACATCTAATAACAATGAGTGTAAGACCCATTGGGTTGAGTACTTTGAGCAACTGTATATGTCCAATTCCCCCGGCAGATAGCTTCAACCAGTGTGAGGCTCGCCAATTACTGAAGGCCCATCCACCCATAGGAAAGTAAGGGAGGCTATTGTTAGGCTAAAGGGCAGGGCAGCACCTGGTGTCTGTGTCATTTCTGAAGTACATCTGAAAGCTGGGAGTGCAGCATTAATCCTTTGGTTGATGCAGTCCTCTCTGTGGTTTGCGAACTGATACCATTCCTCCTATCAGGAAAGGGAAATAGGATTGACATAAATGCAAAAACTATTGTGGTGTTGCACTGCTCAGCGTGCCAGATAAGGGTTATGCTTATATTTCGATGATACGGGTTCAAGATCATCTGCTTAATACACACAGGCCTGAGTAACCGGTTTTCACTTCAAAGAAGTCAATATTATTCTGCATTCTACTCCTACGAGCTCCTTGTGGAATGTCGGTTTGAATTTCGAGAGGGACTAGTTAACATAAGACATAACATAAGACAATGGGAGTCTGCAGAAAGCCGATCGGCCCACACAAGGCAGATCCCTGTCAAACCCAACCCCAATTACAAGGCCTAATTTTAGACCCAACTCACTAATACCTTGAGATCTGACTTCACTAAAACGGTCAGAGATCAACACAATATTACGGGGGTCTGCAGAGCGCCGATTGGCCCACACCCGGCAGATCCCACCTCACACACAACCAATCTCGTCCATATGCCTATCTAATTTTATCTTAAAGCTCCCTATCGTTCTCGATCCTACCATATCACTCGGTAGCCTATTCCACATGTCTACAACTCTGTTACCAAACCAATATTTGCCTATATCTTTTCTGAAACAAAATGTATCTAATTTGAAACCATTTGTTCGAGTTCTTTCGCTATCACTGAGCTTCAGTACATTTTTCATGTCCCCTTTATTAATCCCACTAACCCACTTGAACACTTCTATCATATCCCCTCTAACTCTGCGTCTTTCTAACGAATGTAAGCCTAATTTTGTCAACCTTTCTTCATATGGTAGATTTCTAATATTATGAATCATTGTTGTCATTCTTTGCTGTACTCTCTCCAACGAATCTATGTCCATTCTGTAATAAGGATGTCAAAATTGGACAGCATAATCCATATGAGGTCTCACTAATGATAAGTAAAGTTTTAAGATAACATCGGCAGTTCTGTTACTCACACTCCTTGAGATGAACCCGAGAATCCTATTTGCCTTATACACTGTTTGCTAGGCTTCAAATCATTGCTAACAAACACACCCAAATCTTTCTCGCAGTTTGAGTTTTCTAATTCCGTATTAGCTAGTTTATATTTTGCATTATAATTCGTCTTCCCTATCTTTAATACCTTGCATTTGTCAATGTTAACATTCATCTGCCAATTTACTAACCATTCGTGTAAGGTATTGTGACGCACCCAGAGCGTGGCAACGTAACCTGATTGTACTCCTTGGTACTCCACTGTACCACCACGGTACCACGCTGTACCATGCTGGCTGCTTATATTGAGTGTGACAACGTATAACTATGTTCTTTGTATCTCTGCAAAGGTCTCGTCATTTGCTAACCAGTGGTGGGTTTTGTTTTAAGCCATGTCGAGACCTTCCATTTAATATGTAGTATCAATAGAGAAGTTGATAGATGAGATGATAGGAATTCAGAGAGAGAGAGTGAGTTAGACTTCAGAGCGAGAGGGTAGCGGTGCGCCACGCTGCCGGGGGGGGGTGGTTGCCAGACGTATGGACCGGTTGGCAGCCCTGCGCTTATAGCTAGGTGCGACAGGGTTGGTAGTACATTGCCGCCTGCCTATGCTGTCTGGGCTGCCCATGTTGTTGTACAGCACATTGCCTGGAGGCTCGCTGTGTGCTCTATGACCAGGTTGCCTAGAACCTTTGAGATTCTAACATCCCTTGCCCTCTCTCCCAATTTCTCACGGTTGCACTCTTTCTCTCTGACGACATTACTCTCATTTCATTCTTCTCTCTATTTAAATGCATACCCTTCCCTTGAGGTCCTAAAGGAGTTTCAGCACTCACCTCTCGTATTACTCTTAGGACAAGCATATATTTACATGTATTAGATTTAAGGGGTTAATGTGAACAGCGATCTTCTTGATGAGGATAGTTGGTGAACGTTCTACATGTTCACGAGTTATATGCCCAGCTCATCATCCAATTTGTGACTAGACTAGTGCCATGTGTAAGAGCCCGACCATGCCCAGGAGTTGTCTGTAGAGGGGCGAGGACTTAGCCTTGATTTGCCTACCGAGCCAGGAGCGAGTGTAGTACCAGAGACTACAGCTCGCTCGTAGTGCCGGTATAGTAGAGTAACGTAATTTATCTGTCCTTGTGTTCTCTGCAGTCTTTTCCTGGGTTCTCGCTTTCGGTGCTGGGACTCGTTGTTCCTGTGACTTGGCCTGCTAGCTAGAACACATGGGGATGATGAGTGGGTGATATCTTTATTTTACTATGCATTGCAGCTCTCTTTAAGTTTATGTATGTAACACTTTACAATACACATTACTCACACACAAGACAACACTATTAATACTTTCATGTATCAATTAACTGCACTGTCGTTTTGCTGCTGTGTCCGGAGTTCCGTTGCGTAGGGCGCATACGGACTCGGAGGGGAGACAGAGTGAGAGAAGCGAAGTAGCCTATGCGGTAGTAGGCTACCGGCGCAGTACTGTTGCCTGCAACCTTTTAGTTATTCCAAGTATAGATTCATTATTACAATAAGTGACTACTATTTATGTTCCTTCCATGTGTATTATTAGGTATCTACTGGATCATGAACATCTTGTATGCTACATGCTAGTGCATGTTAGTAGGGGACAGTTATTCTAGTGCACGCGCTTTCAAGTAGGCGTGTACATTTGTCATTTAGCATTTCACTGTCATACCTTTAGCCTGCTTCTATTCTACATTATTAGAGGCTTAAGTTTCTTGAGTATTGCATTTCTTTAGTAATAACGTAACCTATAAATGTCTGAGGGAGTTTAGCCTCATAGCCTACCCCTGTTGTACACTTTCGCCGAGTTAAGGTACCTCGTTACCATAGACGATAACTCTGTAGGGCGTTGGTGCTTTTGTTGTCTGGAGCATATAGTATTTGGGACTGGAATCGAGCGTGTCGTTGTCACATAAGCCATTTCTGTCCTACGATCAAGAATCCCGAATATGTATTGCCGATCCAGCCGTAACAAAATGGCGACCTTGCACAAGATTCAGTAGTATCCTATCACATGTTTTTTGGAGAACTATTCTATGCTACCTAGTAGAGCTGGCTAGAATTTTCTTGCATATTGGAGGAATTTTTATTGTGTCATTATTGTATTGGTGGACTTGCAGATTGTTTCGTTGGGGGTGTCTAGAGTAGAGTCATTCAAGCATCTTTAACATTTTGTGAGTCGAGACTGCAATTAGTAATAAGCACTTCTTTTTTTTTATGAACAGCAATTGTATAACCAGCACTATGTCTAATGACTCATCATTTACGGGGGAGGATAACACGGTACAGCCTAGTAACCAGCAAGTACAACAGATGTTTGGGGAGGGGAGTGTTATAAGTGGAGAGAGGGATGCCCGGGCATTTTTGCAGACACCTTTGACCGAACAGCGCCTGCAGGCTATTGATTGTTACGGTCTTCGCTGTTTAGCCACGGTTTTGGGGCGGGACTGTCCTGACAGTTGGCCCAAGAAGAATTTGGTGGCATGTTTGTTGGGTGATGGCGATGGGGCGGTGGGTGGAGTGGGGTCTTGGGGGGTTCCCTCCAAGCCTCCATTCCACTCTACCCCTGAGCTGGGCCCTCAGCCAGCGAGTCTTAGCACGATGCAGCAGGAGGGTTCTCAAGGGCAAGCTGGCTTACCCGTAAACACGTCTCGGTGTGGATCCCCCATTTTGTGCTCTCCCCCCCCAGGCCTGTCTCCTGAGATGTTATTTCAGCTAGAACTAGCTAAGTTTAAGCTGCAGGAGACTCAGATACAACAGGCTAGTATAGAACGCATAGAGGTTGCTAGAATCCAAGCCAATCAGGATGCAACCAGGTACCAGGCTGAAATGGATGTCGAGAAGTCTAGAGTAGAGACCACGGGGCGTCATCTCGGTGGTGGGCACCGGGTTACAGACTCACTTTCGCATTTAATTAAGTTAGTACCCGCATTTGATGAGACAGCAGTGACTGAGTTTTTTGCTCGTTTCGAAAAGAAGTGTCGTGAGTATGACTGGCCGGAGGTTAAATGGGCAGCATTAGTTTCATCACGTCTAGTGGGTAAGGGGTTGAAAGCCTACGATGCACTGTCACTGGACGAGAGTGTAGTGTATGGACTGGTGAAGGAGGCTGTGCTCCGGGCCTACGAACTGCAACCCGAAACTTATAGATTGAAGTTCCGTGGCGTGAATAAGAAGAGCGACGTCAGTTTTATGGAGCACGCACGGGACTTAACAGATGCAGGTAATAACTGGTTTCGGTCCGAGCACGCAGAGTCGGCTGAGGAAATTAAGCAACTTTTCTATCTGGAACAGTTTTACAAATGTACTGGAACCGATCTAACGCTGAACATTAAGGAAAAATGTCCCAAGACAGTAGAGGAGGCTGCCAAGATGGCAGACCTCAGATTATCATTGATTCGTGGTTGCGGTGCCGCTCAGAGGGCTGAGTCAGGGCAGAAGGGGCGCTATACCCCACCCACCAGAGTTTTCGATAATAACAAATCCTATGACACACATAACCACACTAAAAGCATTGCACCTAATAACACCTACAAACACAAGCCTCTCCCGTTTACTAAAGGTCAGGCCCCTTCTTCGCCCGCACAAGGGAAGAAGCCCATTGGGGATGTGAAATGTTACAAATGTCAGAAGCTAGGCCATTATTCACGTGAGTGCCCTAGTAACACTCCCGCTAAGCCGGTGTCATTGGTTCACAGTATTGGTGTGTCTCTGAAGGCTGCAGCAACTGCCCGGGGTAGGTTGTCAGCAGCTGAGGCACACGCGGTAAAGAAGCGTACGGAAGGCTCGACACCTGTCCGGGACACTTTCTGTAGCCATCGGGGACACGGGTTTGTGAGCTGGGGGAGTGAACTACGGAGGGTTGACTTGCTGAGGGATACGGGGGCTTCGCAAACTTTGTTGAGGAACTTCACAGGGAAACCGATAAATGCGGCCAGAGTTGTTGTGGTGCAGGGTATAAATGCTACGAGGTCATACCCACTTGTGAGGTTGGAGTTGAGAGTGGGAGAGGTGTGCAGGGAGCTGGATGTAGGGATCGTTGAGTGTTTGCCAGTTGAGGGCGTCGACCTTCTTCTCGGCAACGACTTTGCGGTGCCCACTTCCGGGACTCCACCCTTAGTCGTTGCCGAGAGGGCGGCCGATGTGGATGGTGAGAATCGGGAATGGGTTGGGAGGTGCCAACAGGATGAGATGGCCTGTGTGGTAACCCGATCTCGCTCTGCGGCTCCTGCACAGCCTAGCACTCAACCTCGGGGACAGTGGAGGAAGGATCAGGAGAAGGTTGCTAAGGGCAGGAAAAGGGACATTGATTCTGCTGCACTTCTCGGTGATTCGGTACTTGGACCTATAATAAACACGGGAGTTGACTCTGGCCCAGATATGGTGTGTAACAAGGCAGAGTTGGGTAAGACTTCGCGTGAGGCAAGAGCTGTAGCGAGAGCCACTAAGGCAGTAGAGCCTACTAGCCGGGGTAATGTCTTATTACAAAACCATCTTGATGCATTGACGCCCAGGGACATTAGTGAGCAGCAGCTGCAAGACGCTAGCCTAGCTCGTTATAGCAATGGTGCCATAGAGTTGGAGGAAGATGGGGATGCGAAGCCGGGAGATTTCTTTAGGCTCAACAGGATATTGTACCGCAGATTTCTAGACCCCAAATCGAAGTGGGAGGGCGGTGCGAGGGTAGTAGACCAGGTGGTTGTTCCAAATAAGTATAGAGAGTCCTTATTGTGTCTGGCGCATGATGTGCCGGTGGCGGGTCATTTGGGGGTAACAAAAACATTGGCGGCATTGGGCAGGTTTTTCTGGTGGCCTGGGGTCAAGGCTGATGTCTGTGCATGGGTGGCTGGGTGTGCGACCTGCCAGACAACGGGGAAGCCTAACCAGACAATCCCGAAGGCACCTTTGTTTCCCATACCTGTCACCGGGCCTCCGTTCAGCAAAGTTGTAGTAGATTTGGTTGGCCCTTTCCCGCCTACTAGTAGTGGCAATAAATTCCTGTTGACAATCATGGATGTGGCTACGAGATACCCGGACGCATACCCCATGAGAAACGGCTCGGCAAAGGCAGTTGTTAAAAACTTATTATTGTTCTGTTCCCGTTATGGATTTCCACGTGAGGTGCAGTCAGACCAGGGGAGCAATTTTACATCCAAATTGTTCAAGCAAACCCTTCAGTTGCACGGTATATGTTCTGTAGTGTCGTCAGCCTACCATCCCGAGAGTCAGGGAGTCTTGGAGCGGTGGCACTCGACCCTGAAGAGTATGCTACGCTGTTACTGTGCAGAACATGACACTGATTGGGATTTGGGTCTGCCGTATGTTCTGTTCGCTGCACGTGAAGTCCCAGGAGAGAGCCTGGGGTTCAGTCCAAATCAACTAGTCTTTGGCCATAATGTGAGAGGACCTTTAAGTATGGTGAAAGAGATCTGGGAGGGCGAAGAGAAGCCGGGGTCTGTACTTAAATATATCCTTGAGAGCCGGGAGAGACTTATAGGTTGCATGGCAGCGGCAGGTAATAACTTGGTTAATGCACAGGCGGTCATGAAGCACCAGTATGACGCCAAGGTGAAGCTTCGGGAGTTTTCGGTGGGTCAGGAGGTAATGTTGCTTTTACCTTTGCCTGGACACCCCCTTTCTGCCAAGTTTATTGGGCCGTATGTGGTGGCTAAGAAACTGTCCGACCTTGATTATCTCGTTGCAACACCTGACCGTAGAAAAAAACATCAGTTATGTCATGTTAACCTCATGAAAGAGTATGTGAGACGCCCCTCAGAGCCTCTCACTGTCCCTGTGCTGGCCTGCAGCGGCCAGGGTGGAGAAGGAGGTGGGGACAGTCATGCTGCTGAGGAGGATAGCTGGGACTGTGTCATTTCCGCGGAACAGTGGGCGGGGAATACTGAACAAGAGGCTAGGCAAGCTGTAAGTCACCTGCCTGAGCACCAGGGTGCTGCTGTCCTAGGCCTGTTCAGGTCATACCCCTCTGTTTTCGCCGAACACCCAGGTCTCACTACTCAGGTAACGCACGACGTGGACGTCGGTGATAATGTGCCCTTCAAGTCAGTGCCCTACCGTGTGCCCCCGGTAAAGTTGCCAGCTTTACGGGAGGAGTTAAAGTACATGGTTGAGAGAGGGATGATCACTGAAGGTTATGTGAAGTGGACATCACCCGTCACGTTGCAGCCAAAACCTGACGGCAAGGTGCGGTTCTGCATAGATTTTCGTAGGCTAAATGGCTTGACCACTACCAACCCTTACCCTTTGCCTCGAGTTGACGACAGCGTGGACAAGATAGGGAATGCAAAGTACCTTACTAAAATTGATCTTGTAAAAGGCTACTGGCAAGTACCCCTGTCGGACCGAGCTAAGCAAGTTTGTGGTTTTGTGGTAGATGGCAAGACCTACCAATGTAACGTAATGCCTTATGGGCTTAAGAACGCACCTGCCACGTTTCAGAACCTGATGAACGATATTTGTGACGAAATCCCTAACTGCACGGTCTACCTTGATGACGTGATAGTGTATGATGACAATTTTGAAAATCACCTAAGGCACTTAGAGACCCTGTTTGGGAAGTTGCACGATGCTGGGCTGGTGGTGAACCTGAGGAAGTGCGAGTTTGTAAAGGCTACTGTGCAGTATCTTGGCTTCGTGGTCGGGTTAGGCCGGGTGTGCCCCCCCCTGAGCAAGATACAGGCTATCAATATGTTTCCCAGGCCCACCACTAAGCGCCAGGTCATGCGGTTCCTAGGTATGATAGGCTATTATAGGCGCTTCATCCGGGGATACTCTACTGTCTTAGCACCATTAACTGATCTACTGTCGAAGTCAGTGAAGTTCTGTTGGGCTGCGGAGTGTCAGAGGGCTTTCGACCTAGTCAAGCACCTGCTGTGTACACATCCGATTTTGAGAGCCCCAGACTTCTCCAGGAGTTTTCAGCTGGCGACTGATGCCAGCGGTGTGGGTGCCGGGGCAGTGTTACTGCAGACTGATTCCGAGGGCTTGGAACACCCAGTGAGCTTCTTTTCTCGCAAGTTTAATTCGGCACAAAGGAATTACTCGACTATAGAGAAGGAGCTTCTTGCTATCGTTTTGTCGCTCAAACATTTCGAAGTTTATGTTCCAGCCTACGGCCCGGTAGTGACGATTTATACGGACCATCATCCCTTGAAATTCCTAAATCAGTTTCACAATCGGAATATGCGGTTGACCAGGTGGTCCCTAATGCTCCAAGAGTATAATCTCAACATTCAGCATATTGCCGGGAGTGAGAACGTGATAGCAGATTGTCTATCAAGGGTTGATGATCCAGGATAGTCGTGCACGGTGTGTGGGTTGAGCAGGAGTAAAATTAGGCTATCATAACGCCGTCCAAAAAGATTATAAAACAATAAAATAAACGAGAATTTTTTTTTTAGTTTTGTAAGTCTTTATTGTTGTAGCATGATGCATGCGATATTGTGTTTTATGTATAATTCACACTTCAGTTGTTGTGCACCTTTTGCAATTAGTGGCAGCTAAGGGTAGCAGGTCGGTTGGTTGCCTGTCAGATTTTGATAATGCTTCTAAGGTCGATTATCTAAAGTCTTGGGGGGGCTGTGACGCACCCAGTGCGTGGCAACGTAACCTGATTGTACTCCTTGGTACTCCACTGTACCACCACGGTACCACGCTGTACCATGCTGGCTGCTTATATTGAGTGTGACAACGTATAACTATGTTCTTTGTATCTCTGCAAAGGTCTCGTCATTTGCTAACCAGTGGTGGGTTTTGTTTTAAGCCATGTCGAGACCTTCCATTTAATATGTAGTATCAATAGAGAAGTTGATAGATGAGATGATAGGAATTCAGAGAGAGAGAGTGAGTTAGACTTCAGAGCGAGAGGGTAGCGGTGCGCCACGCTGCCGGGGGGGGTGGTTGCCAGACGTATGGACCGGTTGGCAGCCCTGCGCTTATAGCTAGGTGCGACAGGGTTGGTAGTACATTGCCGCCTGCCTATGCTGTCTGGGCTGCCCATGTTGTTGTACAGCACATTGCCTGGAGGCTCGCTGTGTGCTCTATGACCAGGTTGCCTAGAACCTTTGAGATTCTAACATCCCTTGCCCTCTCTCCCAATTTCTCACGGTTGCACTCTTTCTCTCTGACGACATTACTCTCATTTCATTCTTCTCTCTATTTAAATGCATACCCTTCCCTTGAGGTCCTAAAGGAGTTTCAGCACTCACCTCTCGTATTACTCTTAGGACAAGCATATATTTACATGTATTAGATTTAAGGGGTTAATGTGAACAGCGATCTTCTTGATGAGGATAGTTGGTGAACGTTCTACATGTTCACGAGTTATATGCCCAGCTCATCATCCAATTTGTGACTAGACTAGTGCCATGTGTAAGAGCCCGACCATGCCCAGGAGTTGTCTGTAGAGGGGCGAGGACTTAGCCTTGATTTGCCTACCGAGCCAGGAGCGAGTGTAGTACCAGAGACTACAGCTCGCTCGTAGTGCCGGTATAGTAGAGTAACGTAATTTATCTGTCCTTGTGTTCTCTGCAGTCTTTTCCTGGGTTCTCGCTTTCGGTGCTGGGACTCGTTGTTCCTGTGACTTGGCCTGCTAGCTAGAACACATGGGGATGATGAGTGGGTGATATCTTTATTTTACTATGCATTGCAGCTCTCTTTAAGTTTATGTATGTAACACTTTACAATACACATTACTCACACACAAGACAACACTATTAATACTTTCATGTATCAATTAACTGCACTGTCGTTTTGCTGCTGTGTCCGGAGTTCCGTTGCGTAGGGCGCATACGGACTCGGAGGGGAGACAGAGTGAGAGAAGCGAAGTAGCCTATGCGGTAGTAGGCTACCGGCGCAGTACTGTTGCCTGCAACCTTTTAGTTATTCCAAGTATAGATTCATTATTACAATAAGTGACTACTATTTATGTTCCTTCCATGTGTATTATTAGGTATCTACTGGATCATGAACATCTTGTATGCTACATGCTAGTGCATGTTAGTAGGGGACAGTTATTCTAGTGCACGCGCTTTCAAGTAGGCGTGTACATTTGTCATTTAGCATTTCACTGTCATACCTTTAGCCTGCTTCTATTCTACATTATTAGAGGCTTAATATTAACGTAGTTTCTTGAGTATTGCATTTCTTTAGTAATAACGTAACCTATAAATGTCTGAGGGAGTTTAGCCTCATAGCCTACCCCTGTTGTACACTTTCGCCGAGTTAAGGTACCTCGTTACCATAGACGATAACTCTGTAGGGCGTTGGTGCTTTTGTTGTCTGGAGCATATAGTATTTGGGACTGGAATCGAGCGTGTCGTTGTCACATAAGCCATTTCTGTCCTACGATCAAGAATCCCGAATATGTATTGCCGATCCAGCCGTAACAGTCCCCATTCTCTCCTTCCTCCACATTCTATCCTTCCTCCCCATTCACCCCTTCCTCCCCATTCTCTCCTTGCTTCCCATAATCTCATTGCTTCCAATTCTCTCATTGCTGCCCATTCTCTCATTGGTACCCATTCTCTCCTTGCTTCCCATTGTTCATTGCTTCCCATTCTCTCATTGATTCCCATTCTCTCATTGCTTCCCATTCTCTCATTGCTTCCCATTCTCTCCTTCCTCCCCATTCTCTCATTGTTTCCCATTCTCTCCTTGCTTCCCATTCTCTACTTGCTTCCCATTGTCTCATTGCTTCCCATTCTCTCTTTGCTTCCCATTCTCTCCTTGCTTACCATTCTCCCATTGCTTCCCATTCTCTCATTGATTCCCATTCTCTCATTGCTTCCCATTCTCTCATTACTTCCCATGCTCTCATTGCTTCCCATTCTCTCATTGCTTCCCATTCTCTCATTGCTTCCCATTCTCTCCTTGCTTCCCATTCTCTCCTTGCTTTCCTCTTGCGTCCTATTCTCTCCTTCCTCTCCATTCTCTCATTGGTTCTCATTCTATCATTGCTTCCTATTCTCTCATTGCTTCCCATTCTCTCCTTGCTTCCCATTCTCTCATTGCTTCCCATTCTCTCCTTCCTTTCCATTCTCTCCTTCCTCCTCATTCTCTCTTTGCTTCCCATTCTCTCCTTCCTCCCCATTCTCTCCTTGCTCCCCATTCTCTGCTTCATACCCATACTTTCCTTGCATCCCATTTTCTCAATGCTTTCCATTATTTCCTTGCTTCCCATTCTCTCATTGCTTCCCTGTATCTCATTGCTTCCCATTCTTTCATTGCTCCCCATTCTCTCATTGCTTCCCATTCTCTCATTGCTTCACATTATCTCATTGATTCCCATTTCCTCATTATTTCCCATTTTCGCCTTGCTTCCCATTCTCTCCTTGCTTCCCATTCTCTCATTGCTTCCCATTCTCGCATTGCTTTCCATTATCTCCTTGCTTCCCATTCTCACAATGCTCCCCATTCTCACCTTCCTCCCCATGCTCTCTTTCCTCCTCATTCTCTCCTTCCTCCCCATTCTCTTCTTGCTTCCTATTCTCTCATCGCTTCCCACTATTTAATTGCTTCCCATTCTCTCATTGCTTCCCACTCTCTCCTTGCTTCCCATGTTCTCCTTCCTCCCCATTCTCTCCTTGCTTCCCATTCTCTCATTGCTTCCCATTTTCATATTGCTTCCCATTCTATCCTTGCTTCCCATTCTCCCCTTGCTTCCCATGCTCTCATTGCTTCCCATTCGCTCATTGCTTCCCATTCTCCCATTGCTTCTCATTCTCCCATTGCTTCCCATTATCTCATTGCTTCCCATTCTCTCATTGCTTCCCATTCTCTCATTGCTTCCCATTCTCTCATTGCTGCCCATTCTCTCATTGCTTCCTATTATCTCCTTGCTTCCCATTCTCTCATTGCTTCCCATTCTCTCATTGCTTGCCATTATCTCCTTGCTTCCCATTATCTCAGTGCTTCCCCTTCTCTCCTTCCTCCCCATTCTCTCCTTGTTCCCCATTATCTCCTTTCTCCCCATTCTCTCCTTCACCATTATCTCATTGCTTCCCATTATCTCATTGCTTCCCATTCTCTCATTGCTTCCCATTCTCTCATTGCCTCCCATTCTCTCATTGCTTCCCATTCTCTCCTTGCTTCCCATTCTCTCATTGCTTCCCATTCTCTCATTGCTTCCCATTCTCGCCTTCCTCCCCATTCTCTCCTTGTTCCCCATTATCTCCTTTCTCCCCATTCTCTCCTTCACCATTATCTCATTGCTTCCCATTCTCTCATTGCTTCCCATTCTCTCATTGCTTCCCATTCTCTCATTGCCTCCCATTCTCTCATTGCTTCCCATTCTCTCCTTGCTTCCCATTCTCTCATTGCTTCCCATTCTCTCATTGCTTCCCATTCTCTCATTGCTTCCCATTCCCTCATTGCTTCCCATTCTCTCCTTGCTTCCCATTTTCTCATTGCTTCCCATTCTCTTATTGCTTCCCATTATCTCATTGCTTCCCATTCTCTCAATGCTTCCCATTCTCTCATTGCTTCCCATTCTCTCATTGCTGCCCATTCTCTCATTGGTTCCCATTATCTCAGTGCTTCCCATTCTCTCATTGCTTCCCATTCTCTCATTGCTTCCCATTCTCTCATTGCCTCCCATTCTCTAATTGCTTCCCATTCTCTTATTGATTCCCATTATCTCATTGCTTCCCATTCTCTCATTGCTTCCCATTCTCTCATTGCTTCCCATTCTCTTATTGCTTCCCATTATCTCATTGCTTCCCATTCTCTCATTGCTTCCCATTCTCTCATTGCTTCCCATTCTCTCATTGCTGCCCATTCTCTCATTGGTTCCCATTATCTCTCTCATTGCTTCCCATTCTCACATTGCTTCCCATTTTTTCATTGCTTCCCATTCTCTCCATAATTTCCATTTTCTCATTGCTTCCCATTCTCACAATGCTTCCCATTCTTTCATTGCTTCATCTTCTCTCATTGCTTCTCATTCTCTCCTTGCTTCCCATTCCCTCCTTGCTTCCCATTATCTCCTTGTTTCCCATTCTCTCATTGATTCCCATTTTCTCATTGCTTCCCATTCTCTCATTGTTCCAATTATCTCATTGCTTCCCATTCTCTCATTGCTTCCAATGATCTCATTTCCTCCCATTCTCTCCTTGCTTCCCATTTTCTCATTGCTTCCCATTCTCTTATTGCTTCCCATTATCTCATTACTTCCCATTCTCTCATTGCTTCCCATTCTCTCATTGCTTCCCATTCTCTCATTGCTGCCCATTCTCTCATTGCTTCCCATTATCTCCTTGCTTCCCATTCTCTCAGTGCTTCCCATTCTCTCATTGCTTGCCATTATCTCCTTGCTTCCCATTATCTCAGTGCTTCCCATTCTCTCCTTCCTCCCCATTCTCTCATTGGTTCCCATTCTCTCATTGCTTCCCATTCTCTCATTGCTTCCCATTCTCTCATTGCTTCCCATTCTCTCCTTCCTCCCCATTCTCTCCTTGTTCCCCATTGTCTCCTTTCTCCCCATTCTCTCCTTCACCATTATCTCATTGCTTTCCATTCTCTCATTGCTTCCCATTATCTCATTGCTTCCCATTCTCTCAATGCTTCCCATTCTCTCATTGCTTCCCATTCTCTCATTGCTGCCCATTCTCTCATTGGTTCCCATTATCTCATTGCTTCCCATTCTCTCATTGCTTCCCATTCTCTCATTGCTTCCCATTCTCTCATTGCTGCCCATTCTCTCATTGGTTCCCATTATCTCAGTGCTTCCCATTATCTCATTGCTTCCCATTCTCTCATTGCTTCCCATTCTCTCATTGCCTACCATTATCTCATTGCTTCCCATTCTCTCATTGCTTCCCATTCCCTCATTGCTTCCCATTCTCTCCTTTCTCCCCATTCTTTCATTGCTTCCCATTCTCTCATTGCATCCCATTCTCTCATTGCTTCCCATTCTCTCCTTGCTTAACATTTTATCGTTGATTCCCATTCTCCCATTGCTTCCCATTATATCCTTGCTTCCCATTCTCTCATTTCTTCCCATTCTCTCCTTCCTTCCCATTATCTCTTTCATCCCCATTCTCTCATTGCTTCCCATTCTCTACTTCCTCCCCATTTTCTCGTTGCTTCCCATTCTCTCCTTACTTCCCATTCTCTCATCGTTCCTCATTATCTTCCTCTTCCCCATTCTCGCATTGCTTCCCATTCTCTCATTGCTTCCCATTCTCTCAAGCATCCCATTATCTTATTGCGTCCCATTCTTTCATTGTTTCTCATTCTCTCATTGTTTCGCTTTTTCTCCTTGCTTCCCATTCTCTTAATGCTTCCCATTCTCTCATTGCTTCCTATTCTCTCCGTCCTCCCCATTCTCTCCTTGCTTCCCCTTTCTCTCATTGATTCCCATTCTCTCACTGCTTCCCATTCTCTCCTTCCTTCCCATTCTCTCCTTCCTCCCTATTCTCTCCCTGCTTCCCATTCTCTCATTGGTTCCCATTCTCTCCTTGCTTCCCATTCTCTCATTGCCTCCCATTCTCTCATTGCTTCCCATTCTCTCCTTGATTCCCATTCTCTCATTGCTTCCCATTCTCTTATTGCTTCCCATTCTCTCATTGCTTCCCATTTCCTCATTACTTCCCATTCTCTCCATGCTTCCCATTTTCTCATTGCTTCCCATTCTCTTATTGCTTCCCATTATCTCATTGCTTCCCATTCTCTCATTGCTTCCCATTCTCTTATTGCTTCCCATTCTCTCATTGCTGCCCATTCTCTCATTGGTTCCCATTATCTCAGTGCTTCCCATTCTCTCCTTGCTTCCCATTCTCTCATTGCTTCCCATTCTCTCATTGCCTCCCATTCTCTCATTGGTTCCCATTCTCTCATTGCTTCCAATGATCTCATTTCCTCCCATTCTCTCCTTGCTTCCCATGTTCTCATTGCTTCCCATTCTCTTATTGCTTCCCATTATCTCATTGCTTCCCATTGTCTCATTGCTTCCCATTCTCTCATTGCTTCCCATTCTCTCATTGCTGCCCATTCTCTCATTGGTTCCCATTATCTCAGTGCTTCCCTTTCTCTCATTGCTTCCTATTCTCTCATTGCTTCCCATTCTCTCATTGCTTCCCATTCTCTCATTGCCTCCCATTCTCTCATTGCTTCCCATTCTCTCCTTGCTTCCCATTCTGTCATTGCTTCCCATTCTTTCATTGCTTCCCATTCTCTCATTGCTTCCCATTCCCTCATTGCTTCCCATTCTCTCCTTTCTCCCCATACTTTCATTGCTTCCCATTATCTCATTGCTTCCCATTCTCTCATTGCTTCCCATTCTCTCCTTGCTTAACCCACTCCGATATATGACGCGATTTTGAGCCGATTAGGGATACTTTAAAGCCTTTGTTACCATCAGGGGAATTTAGAAACCTTTTGTTTAGTTACTTCAACCTCTGCAGTTGTCTTTGAGTTAGTTGTGGGCAGAAAACTAATTTTTGGGAGGTAATTATAAGAGTGAGAGAACTCTATTTCTTATTGCTAAACTGGCAACCTCTGCGTCATATGAGTCTGAAGGGGTTAACATTCTCTCGTTGCTTCCCATTCTCCCATTGCTTCCCATTACATCCTTGCTTCCCATTCTCTCATTGCTTCCCATTCTCTCCTTCCTTCCCATTCTCTCCTTCATCCCCATTCTCTCATTGCTTCCCATTCTCTACTTCCTCCCAATTTTCTCGTTGCTTCCCATTCTCTCATTGCTTCCCATTCTCTCCTTCATCCCCATTCTCTCCTTGCTTCCCATTCTCTCCTTACTTCCCATTTCTCTCATCGTTCCCCATTTTCTTCCGCCTCCCCATTATCTTCTTCCTCCCCATTCTCGCATTGCTTCCCATTCTCTCACTGCTTCCCATTCTCTCATTGCTTCCCATTCTCTTATTGCTTCCCATTCTATCATTGCTTCCCATTCTTTCATGGTTTCTCATTCTCTTATTGTTTCGCTTTTTCTCCTTGCTTCCCATTCTCTTATTGCTTCCCATTCTCTCATTGCTTCCTATTCTCTCCTTCCTCCCCATTCTCTCCTTGCTTCCCATTCTCTCATTGATTCCCATTCTCTCATTGCTTCCCATTCTCTCCTTCCTTCCCATTCTCTCCTTCCTCCCTATTATCTCCTTGCTTCCCATTCTCTCATTGGTTCCCATTCTCTCCTTGCTTCCCATTATCTCCTTGCTTCCCATTCTCTCCCTCCTTCCCATTCTCTCTTTCCTCCCCATTCTCTCATTGCTTCCCATTCTCTAATTCCTCCCCATTTTCTCATTGCTTTCCATTCTCTCATTGCTTCCCATTCTCTCCTTCATCCCCATTCTCTCCTTGCTTCCCATTCTCTCCTTGCTTCCCATTCTCTCCTTACTTCTCATTCTTTCTTTGTTTCCCATTATCTTCTTCCTCCCCATTATCTTCTTCCTCCCCATTATCTCATTTCTTCCCATTCTCTCATTGCTTCCCATTCTCGCATTGCTTCCCATTCTCTTATTGCTTCCCATTCTATCATTTGTTAAGATCCAGGTTCTCAAAGACACAGGGCTCTACATCATTGGACTACATAATGGAAAAATGCAACAACGGTAACACTAGATCCAACCCCTGCCTTAAACACTGGAAAACAAAACACCATTACCGCCCTGAGTCGTGCTTGGACAAAGAGGTATCCTATGACTCGGTAACTGGTGCACACACACTAGGCTGACGCTCGATGAAACAGCCTATTCTCAAACAGTAAAAGATTACTCGATTAGGTTACACAAAGAAAAGATAGTTAACGTGATTAATTAACGTTACGGTAGATACTCAAATAACTGGCACTCCTGTATTAAAGAAAGTGCAATGCTAGTCCTGCAACATCAACTGGAAACTTCTGAAATAAGTCTGATGCTGGGAAGATGTTCGTAAAGAATCTTGAACAATTATAATGCAGAATACGGGTCACAATAAATACTAGGACATATAGAAATAATAGGCAGGCGAATAATAAAGACTGCGCAAAGGTAGTAATGCTCGACAACTAAAGAAATGCTTCGTGACACAACGCAACAGCCTACTAGGGTTGTGCAACTCAACAACAACCTCGGCTCAAAAGTGCAGTGCATAATAATGTAGCATACATATAATAATGGGGCTTATCTCTAACCAGTGTCTGCTTAGTTAATAAAGTCTAGCTGGGGTATCAAGGCAGGGCAACAATGGGCGAGCATGCGGCTCGTAGCCTAACGTTGTCCGAAGGTGGTATAATGAAGATTACGTTATATGACGGGGATGCTCTCTTGATAATTCTAGGTCTCTAGTACCTAGTTCTATCCTGGCGATCCCTCAGAAGTCAACACAAAGAGGCAGCACTATGTTGTGAGGGATAGGCTATGGCCCTCTCACACCACAGCACTGTGCTCGCAAGTAAACCCACCCGAAGACAACTTAGGCTCCCACAGTACCTGTCGATGTCGTGCAGGGCTTAGCTAACACTGCACACATCGGAGACAACGACACAGTAACCTTACCCCTAGTCTAGCTTTAGATAACCAAGCAGAATCACTCAACACCTTGCCAGGGAGACATATACCGGTCTACAACCTTCCCAAGAGAGGACACACACGGAAAAGTCCGTCTCTCCATACCTCATTAAAGCCTAATACATGGAAATATCTGAGATCTTTTTTTTTTTTTTTAACCCGGGAGCTGCGGGGAGACTCTTAAGAGTTCCCCCGGCTCACTGCGGGAAGACTCTTCAGAGTAACGCTTTTGAACGCGTACCAAAACCGCGCGTTAATAGTCAGGCGGCTGAAAATTGGTGTGGATATAGTACTACATGTCAACTCTCGATACCACCCCGCCAAACGCTCTCCCCGCACTCGTGCAATCACCACCGCGCCAGTAACCACGCACTAGTCATGGAGCCCACACGTCCCTCACGCTCGCTCCCTGATGACACAACCAGCCCTCCTTCTGGTGGTGTTAGCCGCCGTGGAAGGCAGAGGGTGGCTGCCAAAGACCCTAGCTACCAGTACGACACGCCCTACAGCTCTGAGGACGAAACACCAGCACCCAAAGCACAAAAAACATGTGCAAGCAGGGCAATGGCACAGAGGTCATTGGTCTTTCGGGACACTGCCACCACGACCCAGGCCACTGCAACAACCACTACCACCACCACTACCACCACTGCCACCCCTGCCACCCCTGCCAGCGACGCAGGAGGCCGCCCTAGGGCTGCAAAACCTGCGGGGGCAGGAAAAATTAAAGGCACGGGCGTAGGGAAAAGATCCCGTACGCCAGCCACAGTGCCCCTACCACCACCACCACCACCAGCCGCCGCCCCTGGCCCGGCTGCCGCCGCCGCCCCTGGCCCGGCTGCCGCTGCCGCCCCTGCTGCCCCTGCCAGCGACGCAGGAGGCCGCCCTAGGGCTGCAAAACCTGCGGGGGCAGGAAAAATTATAGGCACGGGCGTAGGGAAAAGATCCCGTACGCCAGCTACAGTGCCCCTACCACCACCACCACCACCAGCCGCCGCCCCTGGCCCGGCTGCCGCTGCCGCCCCTGGTCCGGCTGCCGCTGCCGCCCCTGCTGCCCCTGCCGCCCCTGCCCAAGGAACAGGGAAGGGGAAGGGGAAGGGGAAGGGGAAAGGGAGAGGGAAAGCGACTGCTGGCCCTGCTGCCCCTGTTGCCCCTGTTGCCCCTGCTGCCCCTGTTGCCCCTGTTGCCCCTGCTGCCCCTGCCGCCCCTGCCGCCCCTGCCCAAGGAACAGAGAGAAGGGCGACAGGCACCACCATCATCTTGCCATCAAGGCCACGCACCACTGCTGCCCCTGCCGCCGCCTCTGCCGCCGCCTCTGCCGCCGCCTCTGCCGCCGCCCCTGCCGCCACCTCTGCTGTCCCTGTCCATAAGACACCCTCGCGTGCAAAAATTACCCGGAAAACTCTGACACCATCAAAATATGGCGCCCTGCTGTTTGATGGTGATTCGCAGGACATTGGCAGCCAAGGTTTTGACGACGAAGACCTAGCACGGGACCAAGGGTGGGGGGATTTCGGAGTGGACAGTGGGAGTGAGTCAGACGTCGGCGACGAAAATGAGGAAGGTCATCGTCTGTCTAGTGAAGAGGAGGGTGATGATGATCAAGTGCTGTATTGCGACCATGGAAGCGATATTTCAGACGATGAAGCAGACGCAGACGGCATTCCGATCCCTGGCTTGCCTTCGTTCGATTGGTCTGACGGGGTCAATTTTGTACCTGACGTGCCCCAGTTCAATCCTGGGACGTCAGGAACAACTGACGACTGGCCCTGTGACGATCAAGCGAACGAAAGCGACTTCTTCCTCGCTTTTTTCGATATGGAGGTAATGACGTACATCGTTGCCCAAACAAACGCCTACTACAGGTGGGTGTTTGGCCGATTGGACGTCCTTTCTCCAAAAGCGAGAATACGAGGCTGGGTGGATACGACTGTGGAAGAATTTATGACGTTCTTTGCCTTGTTGTTCCTCATGCCTCTGATCAAGAAGCATGTGTTGCAACACTATTGGAAGCACGACCCTCTCATCGCCACCCCAACTTTCAATAAGTTCATGACTCGTGACAGATTTTTGTTGCTGCTAAGATTTATGCACTTTGCAGACAACGAAAATCCTAACAGGATTGACAGGATATGGAAAGTTCGGGATGTGTTCACCATGTTGTTGGAGAGGTATAGGAAATACTTTTACCCCTTCCTCAATTTGGTGATTGATG
>JBAKBP010018818.1:0-45908 GCA_037953745.1 Lithodes maja
CTGTTAGTTTGGCGATTTTAACACCTTTCGCCCCATTTCGTTGTCAATTTTAAGACCTTTCGTGCAATTTAGGGGTCGATTATTTCCTGGTGAGCGATAGCGAGACTGCAATTTTAAGAGGAACCCGGCCAAATTTTTCTACCGAAAACATGTACAAATTTATCTTGAAGGGGGGTCTAGGGGGTGTTTTTCTAAGCTCGATGGAGGTCTAGGGAGGAAATATATAAATAAATGAATTAATAGACCAAACAAATGGCCAGTCTCCCCTTAAGGTAAAGGTTTCAGTAGAAATTGCCTGTGCTGTTGTTTGCTGATGATACGGATATACTGTATATAGTGATCACGACTGGGAGTTGTAGTGGTTGGAGAATATGTTTAGCACGAGGTGTGTGAATGTCAATGTTTTACAGAATAAGGTTATGGTCTTTGAGAGGAATGCAGTCACAGCGTGTGGAGTAAAGGTTAAATGCCAAGGTAATAGAAAATGTCTCTCACATAAGTACTTGGGCAGCGTGATGAGTAATGATGGGAGTTTGGGGGATTAAGTGCAAGACAGGGTGCAACTGGGGAGGAGGGTTGTAGACACGCTGAGATCAATGACTAGGAATGGGGAGGTGAGCTTGGAAGTAGTGAAGTCATTGCATGATGGTGTGGTGGTTCCACATTGCCGTACTGACGCACAGGAATGAAGCCTGGACGTTGTTGGATTGAGGGGTCGAAATGTGTATGGGATCACATGTCGATAAAAACAAACAAATTAGGAAGTATGAGGGCGATGTGGTGTGGATATACAGATGTTCTGGTGAGTGTGAAGAGGAACGAACACCTAGAAGTGATTTGGTCATGTGGAGAATACATTTGGTGTGGGGTGGGTGGAGGGGCGCAAACTGATAGATTTATTTTGTTTTTTAAACCAACCAACTTCACATCTAAACTCAATTAATTATATCAACAAATACGTGTGGCACTCCGAGGATTCGAACCCAGGATACTCACATCGAAATTCCGCCCACTATGCATTTCGCTATTAAGACGACAGAGGGGCATATAGGCGATTCATTCGTGATCACCCATTTTTGGATTGAGGCGTCTGGCAATAGATAAATGGAATAAATAGAATAATTGACATGCAAAACTCTGTTTATTAAGAACATCGGACATACAGTATATTGCATCTAAACGATAATGCAATGAAATATTGAATACAAATCTATATCAGTGAACTGTAGAGGATTATTGTGTAAATACTCGGACAACAGCCAGTATAAACATCATTTTAGACTCATGTGAAAATGTTCGTTTGAAACTGGCTTAACCATATTTAATTCGACGGTGGTCTTTTAATACTCCCTCCTGCTTCATATGGATAGCTTGGGGATTATCAGACGCTTCGTCCCATTGTTTTGGCGATTGAAAGATGTATCCCATTCAGGTGTCGATTTTTTTAAGCGAGCGAAAGCGAGCATGTGATTAAGGTGAAACCGGCCTTTTGTCGGAATGGTTATTTACCAAAATACTGTATACATTTAGTTTGAAAAAAGGTCTGTGTCAAGTATTGTTAAGGGGTAGATGTGAAGGAGGTCTGGAAAGTTATTTTTTCTTTGTTTTGCTTTATTATAAGGGACGAACGGCTCGAAAATGGCAACGTAAATTCAAAACAAAACAAATTTTATATATGACGTGGGATGAGCTAGTTTAAGTCACCCTATTGAAGGCTTTGCTCACATCCACCCTAGCCAACTTACTAATTTGCTCTCGCTTTCTGTACAGTCAAGATCAATAGTTGTGTTCTATCTTTATAACTTCAACTATATTTGCTCTTTCGACAAAAACTAAATAATATATATATATATATATATATATATTAAAGAGATAACTAAGGGTTATAATTATGTACAAAGGTAGGATACGCCTTATGAGGGTACTCATAATCTTCTGACTGGTGACTCAGAGAGAGAGCGAGCGAGAGAGGGAGAGAGAGCGAGAGCGATAAGGGGAATGTTTGCAGATGATGTCCTGAGCCGGGGGCCATTATATGATGTAGAGGAGCGCCGAGTGGATATGGGGACTGAGGCACGGCCTTCTATATACGGCCTGTATATAGAAGGCCGTGACTGAGGGCCTGTAAGGAGAGAGAGAGAGAGAGAGAGGGAGTTAGAGAAAAGGAGAGAGAGAGAGAGAGAGAGAGAGAGAGAGAGATAGATTTGTAAAATAATTTGTCCATGTTCTGCTGATTTCACAAATTCAGTACTTATGATTTGAAATACCAGCATACTTTGCTCCTCCATTAAACTCTTTACTGGAGATGTACAGTCACGAGCATAAATACTGCGACACCAACCAAATAATGTTCGCCCCCTTCGTTTCCAAAGGTATTGATACACTTTTTATTCAAGCTCACAATGATTTCTATATTTCATTCTAGCTACCGTCAGACGATTTTATTCAGCTTAGTATAAACCTCTCGTGATGAAGGAGTTGACGTTATCTGGTTGATGTCGCAGTATTTATGCTCGTGACTGTACACATTTCAAGAAACCTGCCAAAGAACTGGTCTAAAGTTTCATAAGAAGGTCGTCCCCTTTTTTAATTCAACGCAATGGTGTCCTCACGAGCGCTGGTAGACTATAGGACACTAATGCTGGTTTATTTTTTGTTGATTATTTCATATTTCTATTATTATTTTTTAGTTTCCTCCCTAGACCTCCATCTAACTTCTAGAAAAATTTGTAAATTTTTCGTTAGAATAATGTCCCGGCCAAAGACCGGTTCTTCTAAAATTACAGGTTCACTATCGTTCGCCAGGAATAAAATAGACACCTAAATAGCACGAAAGATCTTAATATTGACAAAAAAATAGGACGAAAGGTCTTAAAATCGAAAACTAATGGGTCAAATATCTTAAAATCTGAAAACTAATGGGGCTAAACATGAGGGAGAAGGGGGACTAGAAAAGCGACCTATCTCCCCTTAACGGTTCGAAGCTAACCCGGACTGAATATATATATATATATATATATATATATATATATACAGTATATATATATATATATATATATATATATATATATATATATATATATAATGTATTTAACTAGATTGTAAAACACTAACACTGTAAACAGCAATTGTACATATAAAAGTTTTTCATCTTTTGTGCTTGGGGATGTGAACACATAAAACAATTAAACTCTTACTGCGTGTATCATATTGCGTGTTACAATAATTTGTAATTTTTTAACAGTGAAGTGGAGAATATCATAGGATAGTCAAAGAAGTTGATTTCAAACCTGGCATATAATAGCTATATCAAACACTGTTTGTCTTATTGTGTATCTATGTAAAACTCACCGTGGGTTCAATAGGGATGGGATACGGAGATGCACGTCGTGGCAATGTACTGTGCCGTGTATACCCCCTGTAGTATATAGTTGCCTTTAAAGGTGGGGGCTCATGGGTTGAGATAAACATGGAATGATAATCGCCAAGCTGTACATAATTATCTTGCAAAATGCAATGGCACTGAAATAATTATTAACAATGGTATAAAGGATTTTGTGGATCGTCTATACCGGGCCTGTGACGTCACAAGAGTGTAAGTCCGCTATCCAGTCTAGGCTAAGGATACTGGTGTGACGTCACTATGACGTCACAGGCCCGGTATAGACGATCTGCAAAATCCCTTATACCATTGTTAATAATAATTTCAGTGACATTGCATTTTACAAGATTATGGTATACAGGTTGGCGATTTTTTGTCCATGTTTACCGCAACCCATGAGCCCCCACCTTTAAGGTATTATACCCCGTTGCCCAACCTATCATATCATCTATGTAATTTGTGTTATTTGGGCTTCTCACCATTATTATTTTTTTCTCTCACAAATAACAAAATATACACACACTTCTCTCTCTCTCTCTCTCTCTCTCTCTCTCTCTCTCTCTCTCTCTCTCTCTCTCTCTCTCTCTCTCTCTCTCTCTCTCTCTCTCTCTCTCTCTCCCTTCCTCCCGGCCCTTCTAATTACATCTGAGAGGCGATAAGAGGCGCCGGTAATTACTCAACTTCTCGTCTATAGTTAGTCTTAGGGACCCGCTGAGTACACCCATACTCGCATAGGGGAAACGTGGAACCGGTTAAAGTAGACCGGGAGTAGGCTCAGTAGACTCATAGCAGGCTGAGTATACCAATAGCAGGCTAAGTAAATCTATAGCAGGCTCAGTAGACCCATTGTAGGCTGACTAGACCCATAGTAGCGTGCGTAGACCCATAATAGTCTGAGTACACCAATAGCAGGCTGGGTAGACCCGTAACAGGTTGAAGAGACCCACAATAGACTGAATAGATCAATAGACCAATAGGGGGCTGCCCATCATGCAGACCCGGTGGGGAAAGTAGAGTTAGTGAAAATAAGTCAGCAGAGGCATTGGTCCCTATATTAACATAAAAATAACTGTAAAATAGTACTGGATGTCGAGTCGGTAAAAGTACTGTCTACTCTCTAACTTTAACCCTTTCAGTATGAACTACGATTGTCCACTTTAGTCTTGCTAACAATGAATAATTTTACTTTGCTTTGAAAGACCTTCGAAGAATGTAAGCGGTGCAATCTATCTCACTTATCCCAGGCCTAGATTCCTCCTTAAGCTGAATAAAGTCATACCTGATTGCCAGGCTACAGTGAAAGAGTGCGTAATACAAAACTAAAAGGGTAAATTAGAAAAGGGCACCACCATTAGCCCTTTCTGGTGCGAGGCGGGTCATTTATTATTTTTCCTGTTTCACTCTAATAGCTTAGACATGTTATGACGTTTAACCTCATAAATTTGACAATTACAAGGCGCTTTAACCTTTTCAGGTTCCAATTATTTTATGGATGAACGATACCGAACCTAAAATGTAGGACTTTCCCTTATATTTTAAGGGGGCCTGGGAAGGAATATTTGTTTTGTCAAGGGGGAAATTGAGAATATATTGCTCGAAAATAGCTGGATCAATTAAAAGCCACAATAGTAATTAAATCGCATATTAGTTTTGAGATATTAAGACGTTCATTCCAATAGTTTGACGATTTTGAGACCTTTCGCCCCATTTATTTGTCAATATTCAGACCTTTCGTGCCATTTAGGTGTCGATTTCTCCCTGGCGAGCGATAGCGAGCCTGCAATTTTAGAAGGAACAGGCCTTAGGCCGGGAAATGTAAAACCAAAATACAAATATATCTTGAAAGCGTTTTTTTTTTTTTTTGTAAAGCTTGATGGAGGTCTATCGAGGAAACTAGAGACACAATAAATACATGAAACAACCTACCAATAAATTAACCCTCCCTCCTTCAAGTGATGGTTTTGTTATTTTATGTATCACCATGACACACACACACACACACACACACACACAAAAAATGGTATGGTACCATGGTAAAAATGGTATAAGGCGAGATGGGTATCATATGGTTCACCTAAGCTGATGGCTACCTAAGCCTTCGGGCGAGACGGTACCGTCTATAGTGAGAATGGTACCATACAGATCCACCCTAAGCCTTCGTATCCGATGTCGCCAATTGGCTAAAAATACAGACTACACACACATCCACAGCCATTCCAACGATACATATAACACCTATACATATAGGAGGCGGGAAATAACGAGCATGCTCACTCCCGCAATACAACTAGAGTAAATACAACTAGAGTAAGTACACACACACACACACACACACACACACATAAACACACACACACACACACACACACACATATATACACACGTACACACGAGCACATTCTTATATATATATATTTCAGTTAGGCTATCACCGCTGGTGGCCTATTTCTGCGTACCGGTATTTCATAATTTTTGTTTTCGGTTATTTTTGTTTTCGGTTAGTCTAGGCTATCACCGCTGGTGGCCTATTTCTGCGTACCTGTATTTCATAATTTTTGTTTTCGGTTATTTTTGTTTTCGGTTAGTCTAGGCTATCATCCCTGGTGGCCTATTTCTGCGTACTTCAATTTTTAAATTTTCAGTTAGGCTATCACCGCTGGTGGCCTATTTCTGCATACCGGTATTTCATAATTTTTGTTTTCGTTTAGAATAGGCTATAACCCCTGGTGGCCTATTTCTGTTTAAATAAACATAAAATTGTTTTCGGTTCGACTATCACTGCGTATTCAAATTTAATTTTGTTTGGTTTTAATTTTCGGTTAGGCTATCACCGCTGATAACCTATTTGTGTGTATTTCAACATTTTTGTTGTCGGTTAGGCCTAGTTAAGTAAGTGAAGCGACCTGAAGGGAGTGAAGTGTTTTTAAAGTGAGTTTAGTGTTTTTAAAGTGAGTTAAGTGTTTTTAAGTGAGTGAAGTGATCTGAAGAAAGTGATCGTCACCATGCCTCGTGCCTGTACGAACTGCGCCGGTAGGTTTGGTGCTTCCATGTTTGCTCCTGCCGATCCACAAGTCTGCCGACTCTGCCAGCAACGAGAAGATTTGACAGCAAAATTGGATGAAGCCCACAACAAGATCAACGCCCTCACCAGCAAGCTGGAATCACTCCAAGAGTTTGTAACACTCAATGTTGGAGTATCACTAACTCCAATTGTTTCAACTCCAGCATCCACCACCGCCCCAACGTCATCTGCCAACAATCCAACACCTGCAGTAGACACTGCAGCAGATGCTTCTGACGAACCTGAGCCGACATCAAACCAGGACAGCCGCCCTGTTCACCTTAGTCTCTCCCCCACTCCTCGTGCAAGAAGCCTGCTAGCACGAACAGTACCAACCCCTCGCCCCCGTTCTAACCACTCCTCTCCCAGACCTGTACGTAGAGTCCCGCCACCACAGGTTTCCGGATTTACACCAGTGAGGAACGGTGCACGGCTAACGCAGAAAAGGTCTCATCTACCAGTCACAATGTCAAACAGAAATGAGATATTGGTAGAGATGGAAGACGAACCAGAAGAGACCAGGCTCGTTGGGGATTCCATCCTACGAGGACAGGTCGAAGAGTTCTGCGACAGAGTCCCAAATCAACGGAAAAGATTTTGCATCCCAGGAGCTGGACTGGACGACATTGTGGAAGCCTTCGAAGATACCACAAAGGATGCAAATGAAAATACCCTTTTTGTCATCCATGCTGGTTCAAATGACGTCATGCGCACCAAATCCGAAGAGTTGATGGAGAAATATCGCAAAATGATCCAGCACTACAAAAACAAGTCAAGGAATATCATCATCTCAGGCATTCTCCCCAAGATCGACGCACCTGACAAATTCTACGACAAGGCCTTCAGCACAAATAGCCGACTAAAATATTTGTGTCTGAGGGAAGAAGTTGAATTCATCAACCTCTGGGACAACTTCTACAACCAGCCTACTCTGTTCCGCAAGGATGGCACTCATCTAAACCCTGTGGGTTCAGCACGCATGGGTCGTCTCCTACACGAAGCAGTCCTCAGCCATGGATCAAAAAACGCCATCCGAGAAGAAGCAGCAGTGACATAAATCATCCAACGCCAAGAAAAAAACAGAGGCAACCGAGGATCACCAGCGATAAAGACGAAGACAGCGAGGACCGAGGACAGCCATGAACATAAATGTAGATCCGACAAGAACCAAAAATATTATTAAAGAGCGTTCCGTGAGTTCTAAAATAACAAATTTAAAGGTTTTCTATGCAAACGCTCGTAGCATACACAATAAATTTTCAGATTTAGAGGAGCTAGTGTTTACAGAAAATTATGATGTGATTGGCATAACAGAATCTTGGCTCAATACAGAAGATAGAGACTTTTTAGCAGAGTATTCACTTCCCGGTTATGTAATGTTTGAGAAAAGCCGAATAAATCGAAATGGAGGTGGCGTTTTACTTTATATCAAAGAAAGTCTTAACCCTACCCTCTTGTCAAAACCTCAAATTGTGAACGTCGACGCATCTTTTGTGCTAATAAAGAATAATAAAGGTACAAAAATAATACTTGCATTAATATACAGACCTCCAGCTCAATCAGTGCAAACTGACCGAGAAATTTACGAACAAATTGCAGATGTAAGTAACTCACAAGATACCGTAATTTTTGGCGACTTTAATTTACCTGTGACCAAGTGGGGCGATACCCTTACTTCACACTCCGGACATGACTTGTATACGAACTTGCAAGAGAGTTCGCTTTATACATTTGTTCGAACGCCAACCCGTGGTAATAACGTTCTTGACATTGTACTTGCAACAAAAGAAGAATTAATAGAGAATTTGAATGTTGGTGATGAATTCAGTAACAGCGACCATCGTACGATAACTTTCACTTTAAATTTTACTAGTAACGAACCAAATAGTAGCATCGAAAAAGTCCCTAATTTCAAGAAAGCAAACTTCCATAAACTTAGAGCTATGTTTAAAGAAACTGACTGGAGCTTTTTAATTAACAATAACGACATAAATACATCTTGGAAGTTATTCGAAACCACTTACCTAAAAGCAGTGCAAGACTGCATACCATCGAAAATACGGCGTCCAGGCCATAATAATTAGCCCAAATGGTGGAATAAAGATATTTCAAACTGCCTGCTTGCTAAAAAATTTGCAATTGATAGATTAAAATCTTCACAAAATGACGAAGAACGGGTGAAGTTTGTAGAGCTACGACGCAAAGCCAAAAAGTTAATTAAGCAAAGTAAAAAGACCATCAGTGAGTTGCTAAATGAAAGGAATGAAGAGCCAGCAAACATAGCTGGATATGGTATGGGAGGGAGAAGAAGAGAAGTAGTGGAGGAGGAGGTGGGGATCAGGAGGTCAGAAGTGTGGGAAGCCATGAAAAGAGTGAACTTGGGGAAAGCACCAGGAACAGATGGAGTGTGTGGGGAAATGTTGAGGTATGGTGGTGAGATAGTGATAGAATGGGTATGGAAAATGTGCAAACTAGCATGGGAGAAGGGGAGTGCACCCGATGACGGAAGACTGGCATAATAGTCCCCCTATATAAGGGCAAAGGGGAAAGAGGAGTGTGTGGTAACCACCGAGGAATATGTCTTCTAAGCGTAGTAGGGAAGGTATACAGTAGGGTAGTGATTGAGAGAGTGAGAGTGAGAACGGAGAAATGGATAGGCGACGAGCAGGGAGGCTTTAGGAAGGGAAGAGGATGTGTAGATCAGATTTTTACCCTGAATTGTGTTGTGGAGAAGTATCTGGAGAAGAAACAAAAGGTGTATGTTGCCTTTATGGACTTGGAGAAGGCATATGACAGAGTGGATAGAGAAGGTTTGTGGAAAGTACTTGGAATATACGGAGTAGAGGGCAAGTTGCTGAAAGCAGTGAAGAGCATGTATGAGGGTGCAAAGGCGGCAGTACGTGTGGAGAGTGAGCAGAGCGAGTTCTTTGACCTGAATGTTGGTTTGAAACAGGGGTATGTGATGTCCCCGTGGTTGTTTACTGTATATATGGATGGAGTTATGAAAGAAATACTATCAAGAGCAGTGGATGTTGGTGTATCGCTGAAAAGGGAGGGAATTGAGTGGAAGCTACCTATACTGCTGTTTGCGGATGATACAGTTCTGATGAGTGATAATGAATGGGAGTTGCAGGGTCTGGTAAATGAGTTTGGAACAGTGTGCGAAAAACGGAATTTGAAGGTAAATAAGGGGAAGAGCAAGGTTATGGTCTTCGAAAGGGGTGAAGTCACAGAGTGTGAGGTGAAGCTGAACGGTCAGGCTATGGAGATCGTCAACTCTTTTAAGTATCTGGGCAGTGTGTTGAGTAAAGATGGGACTATGGATGAAGAGGTGCGGGAGAGGGTACAACAGGGGAAGAGGGTTATAGGAACGCTAAAAGCAGTAACAAGAAATAGGGTGGTCAGTATGGAAGTGAAGAAGTCCTTGCATGACAGTGTGGTAATCCCGACACTGACTTACGGAAGCGAAGCATGGACGTTGGTTGAGAGACTCAGACCAAGAGTGAGAGCAGTGGAAATGAATTACTTAAGGAGTGCGTGCGGAATTACATGGAGGGATAGACAGACTAATGAGGAAGTAAGAAGGAGGTGTGGTGTGGAGGTAGATGTGCTGGAAAGTGTGAAAAGGAACAACTTGAGATGGTTCGGCCATATGGAACGTATGGAAAGCGAGAGAATGACTAAGAGGGTGTACGAGAGCGAGGTGGAGGGACAGAGGGGGAGAGGTAGACCGAATATGAGGTGGAAGGATGGAGTGAGGAACTACATGAATGAAGGCGGTGCTGGTTGGGGGGAGGGGCGTCGACTGACTGGGGACAGAGGTGCATGGGGGCGGTTCGTTCGTGGCCACCCCTTCGGGGATCACGGCGTCAGGCAATAGATAGATAGATAGAAAAAGACCTTAGAGTTACATATTGCGAATCAAAGTAAAACAAACCCGAAAGAATTCTATAGTTATATCAGAAAGAAAAAAGTAGTTACTTCAACTGTTGGACCGTTAGTCGATCAAAATGGAGAATAAATACACCAAAGACGAAGTACAAATGAGTAATGCCCTGAATACCTTTTTTGCATCAGTTTTTACAACAGAAGACCTCAGTAATATCCCTACACCATCGCCGATTCAGATTGATAATTTAGATGTTTTAAGCAATATCACCGTTACAGAGAGAGAAGTATTGAATTGTTTAGATAAACTCAAGGTAAATAAAACGCCTGGACCTGATACAATCTCGCCTAGAGTTCTAAAGGAAGCTAAGGATGAGCTCTCCAAACCACTGACATTACTATTCAATAAATCCTTGCAGTCTGGAACTATGCCTGATCAGTGGAAGCTAGCCAACGTAACACCGATATTCAAAAAAGGCAGCAAATCCCTACCCAGTAACTATCGTCCAATTAGCTTAACCTCAGTTGTATGTAAAATGCTAGAAACGGTCATACGAGACAGACTCGTAAATCACTTAGAGGAAAATAACATACTTAAAGATACTCAACACGGCTTTCGTAAAAAACGTTCCTGTTTAACAAACCTCTTAGACTTCTTCCACGATATCCTCAACCTCTACGATGAGAGTAAAGCTGTAGATATTATATACCTTGATTTTCAAAAGGCCTTTGACAAAGTTCCCCACAAACGTTTACTGCTAAAACTAAAAGCGCATGGAATACAAGACGGTGTGTTGAAATGGATAGAAAATTGGCTCAGCGACAGAAAGCAAAGAGTAGTCATAAACGGTAAGGCATCTAAATGGACCAATGTAAGTAGCGGGGTACCCCAGGGATCGGTACTAGGACCAATTCTCTTTCTAATTTACATCAACGACATAGATGAGGGTCTCACCTGCACAATCTCAAAATTTGCTGACGATACAAAAATTGCAAATAGCGTACTCTCAAAAGAACAAGTTGACGATATGCAACACAATCTAGATAAATTGTCATGTTGGGCCCAAATTTGGCAAATGAGTTTCAATGCGGATAAATGTTAAGTACTACATATCGGATACCTAAATGAGAAAGCAAACTATTCGATGAATGGCACTCAGCTTAAGAATGTAAACAGAGAAACCGATCTGGGAGTAACAATATCGAGTAACCTAAAACCGAGTCAACAATGTTCAGAAGTTGTTAAGAAGGCAAACAAAATAATTGGCTTTATAGGCAGGTCATTTGAGCATAAATCCAAAGACGTTATCCTAACCCTTTACAATTCCTTAGTCCGCCCTCTTCTGGAATACTGCGTTCAATCCTGGTGCCCTTATTACCAAAAAGATATAAACAAGCTAGAACGAGTTCAACGTAGAGTTACCAAAATGATACCTAGCCTAAAGAACAAACCATACGAAGAGCGTCTTAGAGAATTAAATCTATTTCCTTTAACCCAGCGCAGATTAAGAGGTGACTTAATTCAAGTGTTCAAAATCATCAAAGGCATCGACAATATGAACTGTAGTAAGTACTTCACTATCGACCAATCTAATTACACGCGGGGAAACGGTTGCAAAATTATTGGTAAATCTTTTAACTCACACGAATCTAAGAATTTCTTCTTCAATCGAGTTGTCAACTTGTGGAATGGGCTTCCCCGAAACGTTATAGACTGCAGCACCGTTGATTCATTTAAACTCCGCCTAGACAAATATCTCGCATCAAACCCGCGACTGACTGCGTTTGTAAATGAATAACTTTATTTTATCCCCCCCTCAGTTACTAACCCATCTGTCTCCTACTAACTTCCTAATCCTGCCACGGACATTAGTTCCAGGGCAGTAATTCCCTTTCCAATGTTTCCTTACCCACTCTAAACCACTGTTTGGACACTTGATCCTCAGTGTTTTGGAGGACAAGCAACCTAGAAGGGTCACTAGATCTGTTGTTGCTTGATTTCCTTTGTACTCCTTTGTACTTTGTACTCGCGCATATGTCACTGGATTATGGGAATACGCAATTAGTTACCTCCTTCCAGAAACAGCAAAATTAAGAAACATTTGTTTGGGAGGAATAATGTCAAACAACAATTCTTTAACCCGTTTAGTATCGGTGACGTTATTATATATTTTGTCTGGCAACTATTATGCGATTTTATTCAGTTAAGAAAAGGGCCTCCGGCAAAATGCAGGATTCAAACTATCTCATGTATATATCCTTTTGTTATGACATTATCCTTCTTAAACTTCACAAAATTGTCTAAAAATATAGCCAGAATAAATTAAAAAGTCGTCGCTGGTACAAAAGGGGTAAATTATATTAATATTCCATTACGATAAGTGGTGTGTCTCTTGCTTTCTAGGAAACGACTCAATGTACAATTATATAAATGGCGTTTTTATCATTGTGATACAAACGGTTTAAAATAGTCTTTATAATTTTTGTAAAAGCACTTAACACATGTGTTTAGTAACTCAACTTAATTGTTATTTACAAAATATAAATAGCTTCATTGTTTTACTAAAGTTGTGTTCACACTGAAATACGTAGTTGAATAAGTCTTGAACATTCTGAGTACAAAATATAACATTCCTGTTTTAAATATATTCTACTGTGATAGTTAATATCTGAAATACGATATTCCGTGTAAATTAATGTTCACAACGTTTGGGCTCTCACTTCGTCTATAAAGCAATGAAAGAACATTAGTTATCCTTATACAAAGCTGCCGGAATGGTACTGTGATGTTGATAATCTAGCAAGATTATTTCTTCCTAAGGGGATGTGGGCCGGTTTTCTGGACCACTTTCTTCCTCGTGCTTAGCCCCATTAGTTTTGAGATATTAAGACGTTCGGCCGATTAATTTGAAGATTTCAACACCTTTCGACCCATTTCGTTGTCAATTTTAAGACCTTTCGTGCCATTTAGGTGTCGATCTTTTCCTGGCGAGCGAAAGCGACCCTGTAATTATAAGCGGAACCAGCCTTCGGCTGGTAAATTTTTCTACCGAAAAATGTACAAATTTATTTTGAGGGGGGTCTAGGGGGGGGGGGGGGTGTAAGCCTGATGGATGTCTAGCGAGGAAACTAAACATTATATGAATAACTGAATAAATAGACCCTCCCCCCAACAAAAATAAAAATAAATAAAACAAAATAAACCAGCCATTATCCCCTTAATACTGATGAATGTTCTCGGCAGACACAGTGATCACAATACTTTCCTTTTGAGTTGTGACGTGCATGATCTACAGCGAATGATTTATTATCTCATTATCCTTTTCTTAACGCTGATAAATGGCCCACGCTGAAGCACTATACTCACAAATCTTATGCCTTCTTCCTTCCTCCTCCTCCTCCGCCTCTATCTTCTCCCTCCTTCGCCTCCTTCTCATTCTCTTTCACCTTCTTTTCCCTCTTTATTCTCCTCCTTCTCGTTCTCTTTTTCCTTCTTTGTTCTCCTTCTCGTTCTCATTATTATTCACCTCTTTCACCTCTGTTTCCTTCTTTATCCTCCTCCTCCTCGTTCTCCTTCACCTCCTATGACGTCTTTCTTCCCCTGTTCCTAACTCTTCTTCCTCCTCATCCATTTCTTGTTTCTCCTAGGCCTCTTCTATTTCCTCTTCCTAACCTTTCCTCCTACTCCGTATCCACTACCACTTTATCTTAATCTTCCTTGTACTCTTAATTCATGTTCACCTCATCATCGTAATCTTTCTCCTCGTACTCCTTATCCCCCTTTATTTCCCCCTTCTAATCTTTCCGGCCATCCTTCTCCTACTTCTTATATCCACCGCCTCCTAATTTTCTCCCTCCTCTTGCTCCATATCCACATCCATCTCCTAATCTTAATTTTTCTTCTACTTCTATCCACCACCTCCTCCTCTTAATCCTCCTCTTCCTCTTACTCCTAATATGCCTTCTACTGTTCCTAATCCACCACCTCCTCCTCCTAATCCTCCTCTTCCTCTTACTCCTAATCTGCCTTCTACTGTTCCTAATTCACCAGCTCCCCCTCCTAATCCTCCTCTTCCTCTTACTCCTAATCTGCCTTCTACTGTTCCTAATTCACCAGCTCCCCCTCCTAATCCTCCCCTTCCTCTTACTCCTAATCTGCCTTCTACTGCTCCTAATCCACCACTTCCTCCTCCTCCTAATCCTCCTCCCCCACCATAACTTTTCCTTCTGCATACAAGAGCTCTGGAACATGTGTCTTCATTAGCCCTCTCTCTGGCAGCCCGATAATGTATGCTAGGCCATGAACTTTGTGTGTAGTGTCTTGAGTTGCGGCGTCTTGGACAATGGTATAGACGAATAGGGAGTGTTCCGGCGTCTGTGACTTCGCTGTGGGGAGATGAGAGTAATATAGATAGATAGATGGATAGATAGAAACAGAGTATGCTCTCCACGAACTTTGTGCATCGTCTTGAGTTGCGGCGTCTGAGACAATGAAATGTACGTAATTAGGGGGAGTTCTGTCGTCTGTGACTTTCCTATGGAAAGAGAGAGAGAGAGAGAGATCTTACAGAACGTCAGTCTGTGTAATCATTTTGTTCAGCACACAGACTTGCATCACATTGCTTAATTACAACAGTTTAACTCGTAGGCTTAATACAAGGTCTTTCAAGACAAGTTGAGCTGGTAACATTAATAATCAGATATCCTATTGCACCGGTATATATATATATATATATATATATATATATATATATATATATATGTTTTCTATATTAGAACTTACTCTCTCTCGGACGTAGGCTGAGAGCCTGTACATTCAACCACTGTACATTCAGCGGTAAAGCCCGTGAGATCTCGTTCCAGTCTAGGGAGTGAGACATGTGAAGTACTTAGAGCTGCAACCAGCCTTTGCAAGGTGCATGGTGCTTGGTTGCCCACTCACGGCTCGAAGCAGCCCCATCTATGGAGATGCATCACCTTCATGCTTCACTATCTCACCCTCTTCACTCGGACCCTCACTTTCAGAACGCCACCTATTGAGCAATTAACTGACTAGGCATTGCCCCCCTGTAGCATATTTAGAATATTGGAGTATTCATACAGTGCTATTTAATCAGGGAACAATGACGGTATTTTCGGTGGGCTTTGTGGTAATGCACTGATACTAGGTGCAGCACAAATTCCATCCCAATAATATCTTCCCATTGATACATCGGGATTCGAACCCGGGACCATTGGATTACCAGTCCAGTGGCAAGACCACTCCACCAAACCTACCCAAAGTGCAATTAGATAGATGCCAAATGTGTAATATTCATAAAAAACTTGGAATGTTTTTTTGATACTTGCTATAAATATCCATTGCTACAGAAAATCCCATGAATTATCGCTGGAGATTAAGCTGCAAATCCTACATTTCTATGTAATCATATTGTAGTTTAAAGAGAGAGAGAGCGAGTAAATTTTTCAATAACATGGCGTTTTGTATTTTTGCTAACACTAGATAATTTGATACGGCTTAGGAATACCAATAATTTCTCTCACATCCACAAACACGTTCTAAGCTGAATGAAATTGCTTATTATTAGCTAGAAACAAAATTATAAGTTATAATAGACGCACGGAGTTAAAAATATAAGTTTATAACCTTATCATGAATAATGCAAAGGATATTTTATCATGCATATTTGGCAAATTAAATCCGTACATGTGAACATGGATAAATTTTTAGTGACAAGTTACAATCGGTAGTATCTGGAATAGCTGTTAACCTCCTCAGACCGATGACGTAGTTTTCATCGAATTCTGGTTACTATTAGACGATATGATTTAGCTTATACTGTAATATACCTCTAGGACTTAATACACCAATTGAGTAACATAGGACCCTCTTAAGCTGCACAGCATCTTTCAATGTTAGCCAGAGTAAATCAGAGTAAAATCATCAACGTACTAAAGTGGTTAATAGTTTTATTGGAATTATGTATATGGAATATATATTTGCATATTTTAATTACGATGTAGTATTCATGCAAACCAACAATATCAAATTAAAATTAGGATAGTCGTTCATAACATTTGACTGTGACTGTACATCGTGATCATAATTATCGCCTGGCCTCCTCCTCCTGGGAAACGCTCGCTAAAGGATGGCCATGACAGAAACACACTTTAACCCCATCTGTACCGGCGACATCCTTTTCAGTATACTCTGGCCATGATCAAGCGATTGTATTCAGCTTAGGAAGGACGTTTAGCCATTCAAAGGCAATTCAGAATATCTCCGTTAATCCATTTAACTACCATTTATCCTGGCTAAGCTAAATAAAATATCCGTTAATCCCTTTAGCTACCATTTATCCTGGCTAAGCTTAATACAATCGTCTTTTGTATCTGAAATGAAATACAAACGCCGTCGCTGGTACAGAAAGGGTTCAAATGGAACACTTAATTGTATCATAATGGCGCATCTATACAGTGTTCTACTGGTATACTGTATGTGTTCTAATATGATCAAGCTAAACCTAAGGCCACTGGTTATGAGTACCATTTGTTGTTACATTTATCCCTTATAACAAATGATGACGCGCATTTCTTTTCGTTTTTCTGACTATTATTAGACGATGTTATTTAGATTAGGAAGGGTATGTGGAAGACAGATAGGATAATCGAGAGGCTTTACCCTTTTCATTCCCACAGATACTTCCTAGGCTGAATAAAATCGTCTAGTGATAGTCATACTAAGCTGTTAAAAGGCGTCATAATCTCCAAAGGGTTAAGGGTTCAGATTTTTACAGTGGTGCACCAATACGCTACTTTGTTACATACAAGCTCCCTTTGCCCGTGTCACACTGCTCATTTCACTGATGGTATACAGGTATAGAGTTATGTACAATATGGCGACTTTTCTAAATGAAAACAATCCCATAATTCTCCTTATAAACGACTTTGATCCCTGTGATTGAGTGGGCGGGCAAAGAATGGAGATAAATTATACTGAAAATTTTGGCTTAGTGTTTCTTTGGCCTTGATTGGATGCAGAGAGAGAGAGAGGAAAATAGTGAAGAAGTGGAGGAAAGTATAAAACATGCAAAGTTACAAACATATACATTAATATAGGGATAGTTATACCGAATGAAGGTAATTACCTGTTCATCCTGTTAAGCTATTTGTGTGAAAATAAATGTTCAAAGTCAACTGGGCTAATCACCAAATCAAACCCATCCTGCTAATAATGTTTCTAGTTGTGTGGGCATGTCGCGTTTTATACTTTTAATTTGGCATTTATTGAAAATTGTACTCAATTTAGGAATTACTTAAAGAAGCTAAAGGATAAACTGTAATAGAAGTAGCCATTCTTATTCCTCTGATGTATAATAACGTTTAATGCTGGCCAGAACAATGGTAGAAATGGGTTATCAAATACAGAAAGAGTTTAGTAAAATTAATGAGTTTCATTATATTATTCACACAACCTCCAAGGTTTATAATATCTCTCTCTCTCTCTCTCTCTCTCTCTCTCTCTCTCTCTCTCTCTCTCTCTCTCTCTCTCTCTCTCTCTCTCTCTCTCCTTAGTATTGTCCTCGTGTCCATGTCTTCATCAATCTCTGTATCCGTTTTTCTTTCTCTTCCCCTCGCTCTTAATTCCTTGCATTATGTCCTCTGCTCTGCCAAAACAAATAACTTATTTATTATATATATTTATAATTTTCTCCTATAAAAAACAACTTATTAATTATTATTGTATGATTCTCCACGTCGAATTTGACTTCCCGGATATCTTGAATTATTGATAATACTGTTCAATATTCTGTATAATGTACAACTATATATTCCGTGGTAATGTATTTATCCAGTCACCGCTATCAATATATATATACACTTATACAGTATATATATATACATACACTGTATATACAGTATATTATATATATATATATATATATACACAGAGCGAGAGATAAAAGGAAAAAGGGGAAGGGAGAGAGATATAGTATGAGTGTGTGCATGTCCGTGTATGCATGTGTGTGTGTGGCTACAAAAATAATAGACAGCAATGAACGGAAAGTGAAGGCAAATTATACATTAGCGAAAAGTTTTGAAAGGGACATGGAGCGAAAAGAAATGAAAGGGGAGGGGCGAGGGAATATGAATGAAACAAAAAAATCAAGACTTATAACGACATGTATTCATTAGATAAAATTAATACGTTACTAATAATAATAATAATAATAATAATAATAATGTAAAGAAATATGCATTCGTCTACGAACCAAAACATATTTTTTGATCAATTCGTGATATGTCAGACGCATTTAATATATTAACATCTATAACTCTACCTTCTGATGCGAGAGATATACTGTATACTGTACACATACATCAACACATAAACTACATAAAACATGTTTTCCCTACGCGGCCGTCTGTCTTCAGACTTAAATTAGTAGTTGCTACTTGATGGAAGAAAAGCAAAAACAATACTGTCCCATCTACACTTTGTTCGGCAAGAAGGGCAAGTTAGATATACAGGCCCTCATATGAATGGCAAATTGTTTTACTAGAAAATTCATAGCAAACACTTAATAATAATGATATACTACAAATAATTTACATTAGGACTATTTTTATAAATCACTCGAGCATCCTCGAGATGAATGTCTCTCCTCATTTTGAAAATGCAAAATGTATACACCATCTTCACAGGAAATTTGATCCACTCGTTCACTACACTGTAGGTGAAGAAACAGAGATTCCGCTTATTGGATGTTCGTGTTTCCATTTCCTCACGTAGTAGAATCTTTATTACGTGTGGACAGAATACTAATATCAGTTTTGTAAACACGTTTCAATATCTTGAAGCAATCTATTTACATACTTCAATCCATTCTTCTTTATTCAAACAAATATGCTTGTCTATCGTATTACTTATATTGCATATTTCTCTGTGATGGTGTCCGCTTTACCACTCTACACTGCACCAACTCCAACTCATCAATTCACTTGCTTAGACAAGGAGACCAAATTGGTACGACATATTCAAGATGGCACCTTACAACACATATCCATAATGTTAGTATAATGTTGTAATTTGTGTACATAACATTTCTTCTGATGAATTTCAACGCTTTATTAGCATTGCTTTCGCTGCTATTTATCTATCTATTGCCAGAAACCATGATCCCCGAAGGCATAGGCACGAATGAATCGCCTCCAAGCACCTCTGTCCCCCATCAGCCTGCACCCCTCCTCCCACCCAAGACCATTTTCACTCATATACCTCTCAACTCCATCCTTCCATCCCACTCTCGGTCAGCTTTTTCTCTCTGCCCTTCCACCTCACTCTCATAATTCTAGTAATTATTTTTCTCCCCATACGTTCTATATGGCAGAACCATCTCAAGGTGTTCCTCATCACACTCTCCAGATTATCCACATCTACACCACAACGTTCTGGTGCTTCCTGATTCGTCTGTATAGCTCTCCATGTAACTCCACTTGCGTTTCTCAATTAACTCATTCCCACCCTTCTCACTCTTGATTTATGTCTCTCCAACAACGTCCATGCTTCACTCCCGTACGTCAATGTTGAGATTACCCACACTATCAAGCAGCTGATGTGCATGCATATATATATATATATATATATATATATATATATATATATATATATATATGTATAGAGAGAGAGAGAGAGAGATGGAAGAAAGCCATACGAGAGATGGGGGACTATAAAGGGAAGCAGACACTCGAGGAAGGGGAACACAAGGAGAACAAGCATACTCAAGCAAGAGAAAAGGCAAGGGAGGGGAGACATGGCAAACACACACAATGAAACTATAAATACGAGGATAAGTGGAGAGAGAGAGAGAGAGAGAGAGAGAGAGAGAGAGAGAGAGAGAGAGTTAGTAACAGTAAGAGTAGGGGTGGTAGTATACCTATCAGCAGGAATGTCAATTAGCACTCAAAACAATCGAATAAGGTAGCTTTAATTTCTATATTGCTTCAAAGTGAATATTTGGTCCGTCTATGCAGTTCTAATGCTCTTCAGAAGCAAGAGAGAGAGCAAGAGGGTTCAACAACTTAAATCAATCATTCACCAACGTGATTTGAACCGGTTATTGCGTTCCAGGAAATAGCATTCAATTTCAAGTGGCCGATTATGTTATCCAGTCAGTGGAATTATCTTCACTTTTCTGAACGGGCTGGAGGGAGTTCCATATTAGAATATGAAATGTCAAGGACGTGAGGGATCGTTCAAGTCATTCTGTTAACTATGTCAATGATATGAAGCCCTTTTCATGGGGCAAACATGGGGAGAAGGGGGACCAGAAAAACGACACATCTCCCCTTAACTACCTCTTGAAACGTATTGTTGTTTGTTCTGAGTACTTCTTACAATCATATCAGCTAGAACCTCTAAGAACAATTGAAGGACATTTTATATCTTGTTCATGTATTCTACACTGGCATGAAAATATATGCTGGCCATTGAGAGAACGCATGTTAGTTTACATGTTGTGTTCACTCTCCTATTGAATGGTTTTGTGAAGTTACGTTACGTTTTTTTTTTTTTTTGTACAGTACCTGTATATGTTTTCTGTTTTCTCGTGTGCCATATGTTATTCTGAAAAAAAAATTGTGAAATGTATTATACAATACTAATTTCAATAGGATACTACAAATATTCATGCTAAGAATTATGTACAAAATATAGTATGAAGAAAGAGTGCAAGATAATATAACACAAACATATTAAACTGCATAGGAACAAAAAACAATTTAACCCCCAAAACATCCGTAATCGATGGTAAATCAATTGATATGTTTAAGATGAAAATGGACGATCATTTGATGGAGATTGAATATATATAAATTAATATTTTTAAAATTAGTAGGAATCTTCAGCAACTGAAAATTCACTTTGACAAATGTTGTTCTGTACTATACACACAATTTCCTTGTGGGAAACCATTAAGGTTACACTTCGGACCACCTAGTAGAGAACGCAAGGCCTGTGTGGTCAGAGTGTCTGTGTAACTTAGGCAGAACAGCTTATAGGAAAGGGTAGTAATACAAGCATGCATTACACCTCACTGTATTACTTATTAAGTAAAAACATCACGCATCCCCCCCACCTACCTCATCCTCTCTCTCTCTCTCTCTCTCTCTCTCTCTCTCTCTCTCTCTCTCTCTCTCTCTCTCTCTCTCTCTCTCTCTCTCAGCCATATGGTATAAACTGTGAGGCTAAAGTTTCTTCTTTCTTATCCATTAGTTGGTGTCGTCGTTAGTTGCAGGAAGTTGGTGAACAGAGAGAAAGAGAGAGGTAACAATAACCATGAAAAATACACAGATTTAAAATATATTGACAATATATACATATAGTCTATTCACTATAATTAGGCCAGAAATCTTAACCATTAACTCTTCATAACTCAGAAAGGACAAGATAAATCGAGTTAACATATCCGCCATTTGGGAAGAGTCAGCCAGTGAATAGGTGTGAACATTTACATTTTGAAGTCATTTTGGTTATGATGGTAATGTTTATGATTTTGGCCTAATTACAGAAAATGTTATGAAAAAAAACTTGCTCGTCGAAAATTGCCGGTAAATTCGCGCATGTGACACTAGCTTTACGGCGAGCAGAATTCACAAAACATAGATATGATGATATAATGTAAAATTACACTACTCGAAAATTCAAAATATGTTGTAAAAAATGTGATATCAAACCTTGGTGTCGAAATTTAGTCGCCACAATATTTATTTTCAGTCGAGAGAGAGAGAGAGAGATAGATCATTGCGTTCAATACGGATTGAAATGGTTGTGTTGCCATTTATGTTCTCGACTGTACACTAACATTAACTCGACATGTCTACGGCGATAATCAAAAGCCTCTTCTAAAGAACTATAGAAACACGTGAGGAATGTCACCAGAAAATGATAGTAACTTTAAATGAAGACAGATTGCAAGAAAGATGAACAGTTACTGTGAACTATTCAATTCGATTGTACGGTCGCGGTCATTAATGCTGGTACTGTACATACATTTTCATAGTTGTTTTGGGTTTAATTGAAAGTAATTTTTAAATCTCTACATGACTATTTGTATTTCGGAGTTTCCTATAAATTTGCCGAGGCTCTAAAGTGTATCAGAATCTGACAATATGGTAACATTCTTCGAAGCTTTGAATCAGCAACAATTGAAATACTCAGTAACGTTTTTGTAAATAATTAATTTGATTTCCTGCTCAACATCGGGGACAATTATGAATAATGCCACGTTTTTGCATAAATTATTAAAGTTAGGTAGCTTATAAGAAATAAAATATGCATGAGTTGCCTTTAAGTTACTGAAGCTATTCCGAACTGCATCGAATCGTCTCCCAGTTTCTGTACCGGTACTTACATTTTGGAGGTTCGTTTTGCTTGTCGAAGGTTCATAATGGACCAGAATTTGTTCCTTCTTGTGTATCCTGAAGGACATGGTGGTGGTCCTTTCCAAATCCACATGCTGTCCAAATGAGCCACCGATATACTGGGTAAAGATTTAATAAACAAATTTGATTTCATTCGGGATTGCTTCGAAAACTTAAAGCCACGACTTATGTCCCTGAGTGTACAGCTGCGTTGAGTTAATTAGTTAGTTAAAATAGAACTTCATAGGCTATCAATACTTCTGGATTATTAAGCCAGCACACTGCAAGCAAAAATAGCGTATGGATTGGAGCCCCTTTTCGAGAAATCCCAGTCCCTTGACGCAGAGAGGAATGCCTAGACAATAGTTTTACAGGCACAAGTTTACGTTGGACATTTATTTTGATAAACCGCATGTGTCCAAAACATAAAATCTGTAATTTAGAAGAAATCGGCCTTCGGCCGAGAAATTTTTCTACCAAATAATGTATATACTTAGCTCGATAAGGGGTCTTGGAGGTATTGTTTAAAGCTTGATGGAGGTCTAGGGAGGAAACTATTGTATATACTAATATTTAATACAAAAATATGTGCACAAACAAATACAAGTCTCCCCTTTAGTTGTTCAAAGATTCAGATAGGACCACGACTTATGTCCCTGTGTGTACATAAATACAAATGTCAGAGTTCTTTCCTGTGTTAGCCCCTGGTGGGTCTTAGCGCCCACACACATAAAGGTCATCACACTCAGCCCTACTCCTTGGCGAACGAAACAAATAGAGAGACATTGGAATCTCTATTAAATATGGTGATGTCCAGTTTATTTTTCACAAGTCAACAATAATTTTTTTAGTATGTGTTCATTATGGGATAGACACAACCCTCCCTGCAAGATAAAGAATACTGCCCGGAAAAAAAACTCTTCTCCGTTTTCTGTGTTTCCATCAGTCACAAAGAACGTACGGTGAAAATGAAATGTGGAACAAGAGAAAGGTGTTTTCACCGGATATTAATGTCTAACGTCTCTCCAATTACGTTTGACTCCAGCGGGCTGCTTACACCAAGAATGTAATATATTACTTGAGGGAGCAAGACACAGAGTCCTCAGATCAAGAATAATAAAACCAGCATTATAAACGGTGTATTGTTAATATATTTGTTTCTCTAGTCTATTTAATACTATATATATTACTCCTATTGTATTGTTAGTCTTCTTGACATTTATGTCTGAAATTACTAACAAGTATTATAACCATCAACAATTCAACAATAATTAGTTCATTATTATTTTACATTAGTTTCTGGTATAATCCCGAATCTGCAACTACCCTGACGTCAGTAAGGTTGGCAGGCCTGACTCCGGACCAACTTGCGTAGTCAGTTTGGATACGCATCTATTCAGCTCGATACCGAAACTACATTATGTCTTCAATTAAAGCTATGAAGAGGGAAAATACACAGTATGTATGTGCTTATTGAAAAATGGATTGCATCCACATCTGGATGCAACAAAATTGAATTCTTTTGTTATTTCCCTAAACCTCTAGTACTGAGAAACTCAATATGGTATTGTGTTAGGGAACGCGAACCACGTAGTGCTGCTGATCATATGTGCACGTTTGTTCATGGTGTTGTTGTGCCGATATTCCGGACTTTATGGCCCTTCTCGTGTAATATTAGGCTCCTACATCGGTTATCAGCAAACGGTAAGGATATTTCCGTGTATATAGATATGTGTGGGGGATGATACGTGTCGGCACCTGAGAAAACAAGCCAATTTGTTGTGTGATTGATTATTTTTGGACGCTACTAGCTTCAGCTATGGGTAAACAATGTGTGTATGCGACGAATGGGCATACGTTAATTAGGTTAGGTTAGTTATTTAGCTCATCTACTACTAATAACAAGTGTGTGGATAGATTACAACGGTTTATCGCTCAATCTATTTAATTTGACAGCAAAATATATTAGAACATAACCTGCAAATTATTGTAAAATTGTCTAGAAGGATAAATACACCAAAGTTTCATTCTTACCTTGATTTACTTGAGTTATAGGGTAATATACACGACTTCTACTCCTCGATTACGGGATTCCTGCCTTATGGATTATTTTCTGGTCAAATTGGATTTTAGGTCACGTACGTGTTTTTTGTATTATAATCCTTTTTCTCATCAGTTCCTTCATTGATTAGTGTGTTTTATTACGGTGTTTTTCCTTCTGCAAATTCCTATTTACCCATTATTTTGCAATATTGAAACATGCCCCCTAAAACCATATTTTGTCATTACCCTAACCTAGCAACCTAACCTAACCTGGGGGCTGCTGCCCCAGACCCCCGCTGGGTTAGCATTGATATAGAATATGACAAAATACTAAAAATATGGTATAAAAGTTAAAAATATTAGTTCTCAGCTGATCCAAGATGGCCGCCATTTTTCCTTCCACCCATATTTAACCCACAAAGTCTTAAGGAAAAATAATTTAATATGCAGCGGTAAAGACATATATTGCGGTGACTAATACTCTATGACAAAGCTATAGTACACATTTAGAACATTATATCCCATACGTAACCTAAAATCCAGTTTGTCCTATTTTCTTTCGTACTAGTCAATAACTGTTGGTGCCGACTTATTACCTATATTTTCGCCGTGAACTCAATTTCCGGTACTCCTGTGAAACACAATGCACATCCTTAACAATAGCCCATTACCTACCAATATGTGCACAATGCTGCGTGTTAGGGGGCGGAGGGCCCCCCGCCCCCCCCCCCCCCCCCCCCCCCCCCTCAACCCATCCTGTATCCCTTCGGATCCCTAATTAGGCCCCCTTGAAACATACGAAAACCCGAGCCAAATGTTGCCTCTTGACCTTGATTCGTGCGATTTGCTTACTTTTGGGTAAATCAATTGCCCTACGTTATGTTTGGGTAGTTTTAGGTATATCTAGTGTTCTGCCTGCAATTGTGTGTTTACACTGAGGAACGGGTGACGTTCGAGTGTGGATCGACCCATAGTTATCGTATTTTGTTTGTATTACATCTAAGTACAACACTTGGCTCGAGATTCCGTATGTGTGTACTATTAAAGGTGTGGACTATGTTTTGTTATCCATATTCACTCGTTAAACGTCTTAACTGTTTCCCCCAAAACTAATTTACCTTAGTTAGGATACATGCGCGAAATCATACTAGGTTAAGTTAGGATAGGTTGGTGCCCCTATTGTATATCCATGGGAGTCACAAGTATAGTTGAACAAATGGATTAGGAAATATAAAAAAATATTAGTCCGAGTTTGGAAGTAAAGCTTCTCAAAAATAGAGTACGGTACTGTACTAAGCGTGACGATCGGAATGGAAAGCCTACTCAACGGACCCATTCTAATGGTCAACTTTATTTATTTATTTTTAATTAACCGGCTACTAATTAACCTAAATAACCAAATCTAGCTATTTTTTGTTTAGAATAGAGTAAGGATTCGTAGATAAGGTTGGCATAGTGCCGTACGTTTTTATAATCTTTACTAATCCAAAACATTCTGCCTTCTATTGATTCTCTAATTAAAAACCTGATGTTTGGCGATCCAAACTATATTGAGGAGAAGTTCAAGAATTCTTCGGGGTATTATTAGTTTTAGTTTAGGTAAACACAACATAATGTATCTTAATTATATTGAAGATTATGACAATGTTTTGGAACTTCAATGCGAAATTACACACACACATCAGAATTGTAAAATATCTAGCAATCGTTTTGTCATTTTAGAATACTAAGAAACCGTATGGATTTAACACACTGACAATAATTGTAATAGGTCATAATCATAGAATAGTTATGCAAGATGGTTCAGAAGTGATTACATAATTATACATTTATTTTGTCATCATAGTTAATAAGTCAACTAAACCCATTAGCAATAATATAGCATAATTATACAAGACACCGATTCTTTACAAAATATCTAACAATTTAGCTACTATAAACAGAAACAACCGTGCCTAATAACACCTTTGAAACACTGATTTCTATTAGAGGAATCCGCAGCACAATATACAGACATATTAGGCAAATACCCCTCAAAGGACCCTCTAATACATTTTCTTATCCCCTTGAGGATCATGACACGTTTTGACATTATATTATGGCTATCATTAGACAATTGTATACAGCTTAGGAAGGATGTATGGGTATTAAAAAGCTAAAGGCTGTCTGAATTAACCAATTTCGTTTTTAAATAAGCAAGTAAATTGGCAAATAAAAAACCCTTCCCCCTTGAAATAAAGTTGTTTGGTTCGCATTCTCAGTTGCGCTAGGTAAATACTATATTGCTAATAGTCTCGTTCATTCACGAAAAGTGATTCACCATGGTAAGTTTTAAGACTATAGCCGTAATTTACGAAAATTAGCGAACTTGAACAACATGGAGCGAATTGGAACTAAATGGAGGGAAACGAATGTCAGTGAAATGAACCCTTACTGGCATTTAAACGAAATTGAATTCTTACCTAGATTGGCCAATTCTACACTCTACAGGTAAGCTACATTAGGCTTCCAAATAGGACTGCGTATTATGCTGGGGTCACACATTCACGTATATGCTCCCGTATGCTCCCGTACGAAGGTTTATTGGTAGTTGGCAACCGAATACGTAAAACGTAATGGCTTAGTACGCAAAACTTCAATGAAATTGTGTCTAGTCGTGGGGGTTGGTACGCATGGCGGGTGTAGCCACGCTGGTCTTGTAGGTGGTTGGTGCGGGCGAGGTTGCCCGGTATCCTTTGGATTGCGAATCGGATACGGGGCTCGTGCTCACGTATGTAAAAAGTTGGGAATGCATACGTTTTACCTGTCTACCTGCTACGTATTACGGGTGCAGACACGTAAAACGTAGCAGCTAGGCAGGTAAAACGTAAGTTTCGTCCCGCCAATCGTACAATGCTCACGTAAAACGTGAAAGTTAAAGTAAGTCCTGCCGCATCTGGCAACACCGCCACACTACGTGTTGGCGGGAAAGACGCGGCACCGCTGTACGAGGGGGTATATAGAGCAGCAGCGGGGGACACTCCCGTCATACCTCTCACCAAACCGGAGCAGCAAACAACAACCCTGCCACCTGCCTGACACCCTCTTCACCCTGCCCCCCTGCCCTGCTTGCCACCCTTTGCACCCTGCCCTGCCCTGCTTGTCACCCTCTGCACCCTGCCCTGCCTTGTACCATGCAGAAGAAAGGAGTGAAGAAGGTCAGGAAGGCTTCCCCTGCCACCTCGACGTCTGAAGACACTTAACCTGTTGCCCCCTCTCAGCCCGGCCCCTCCAACTCTGACCCTTCTCAGCCTGGCCCCTCGACGCCTGAAGGTGAAATTGTTCTCGACCTCGGCCCCGATAGTGGAGAGATCGAGGTTGAAATTGATGATGAGAGTGACGAGGAAGAAGAGGAGGAAGAAGTAGAACCTGCACTTCCCAACAGCCCTGCTCCACCAAAGAAACGCCGCAGGAAGAAGACCAACGTGATACTGACGGAGGAGACGGAGAGGATGCTGGCTGAGTGGATTGAGCTGGATGCGCCTTTCATTATTGACAAGGGGGACCCCCGGCACAAGAATAAGGAACATATAGATTCTGTATGGTCGGAGAAGGCTTCGAGCATGGACCCACCAATGACCGCCTTCGAGTTGAAGACCTGGTGGGGATCTCTTCGCTCCAGGTTCGGCCGGCTCAGCAAGTTAAAGAGTGGTGATGGGGCCAAACGACTGACTGAGAGGGAGAGGTGGATCCTCAGCATATTCCACTTCATGAAGCCACACATCGTCCGTCAGAAGAAGCCCCGGTCACTTGGTATGCCTGAGGTACGTTGATATTTCTTATGTTTTCAAACCCTTCCACAGTGACAGTGTTAGTTTTAGGTTATTTTCATAATTATTTTGCTTATAATGATGCTATTATTGTGTTCAATTTATCGTGTTAAACTTCCAATATTTGTTAATGAAACGCATAATAACTCAAATCAGTTTATTCATGTTATTTTAAAGGTTACAAGGATGAATGGTTATGTTAAATTGTATTTTAAAAGTTATTTACATAAATAAATACATGTTACTAATTCTACATTCATGTCACAACAGACTGCTGCCCAGGATGCAGCACCGGCGCCGGCTGCTGTTCCTGTCCCTCAGCCCACCCAAACACCTTCTGTCCCAGTCTACGAGGTGGATGAGCTCTCTGCTGGCAGTCAGGAAGAGGAGGACCCACCCCCAGCCATCGCCCAACCTGCACGGAAGGTGAAGAAGGGAAAGCCTCCTGGTGCTGTCCCTTCGACATCAACACACGGGACCCTGGAGCAAGTGAGTAGAGAAAATCTTACATAAGAACATAAGAACATAAAAAAATGGGAGTCTGCAGACAGCCAATTTGCCTAAGCAAGGCAGATCCCTGTCCTACACAACCCCAATTTAATTACAAAGCCCAAATATAGGGTCCACACTCTAATACCCTGAGGTTAATCTTACCAAAACGGCTAGGGATTAACGCAGGATTATGGGGGTCTGCAGAGTGCTGATTGGCCCAACCCGGCTGATCCCCCTTCACACCAAACCCCTCTCGTCCATATGCTTATCCAATTTTATCTTAAAGCTCCCTACAGTTTTACATCCCACTACAGCACTTTGTTGTTACATTGTCCATTGGTGGCACCCCATTGCAATTCCAAGCTATTATTAGATAAAGTGTTTATGTTTCCAAAGTTATTACAATAACATAAATTAATAATAATAATAAAGATGTCATGATTCCACACCATACTATCGACAATAACTTTGAACATATTTTGTTCCCAAAATACCACAACATTTCATTGGTTAAAATAAATGTGTTGTCAAATATTAAAATATTGTGTTTCGTGTGTTTAATGTTTGATTGTTTCTTGTTCAAGGTCCTCGCGAATTCTGAGAAGCTGCGAGAGAACCTGGGTCAGGCGTTCGATGTTGTCGAGGACCAGGACCACAAATATTGGCGCTACTCCCTGGAAGGCATGGTGAAAGACTGTGTGGGGCTGCCTCCAGCTTACAACACCACACTCAAGCTAGAACTGTTGGCAGCCATCGACAGGTTCAAGGTTGCCCATGCAGAGGGACTGCCCCGGCCTGGTCCGGACCTCTTGCTGCACGCCCACAGGAGCTTTGGCTTGCCGGCGCCCCTACCCCAACCCGTGATACAGCAGCCTCCGACAGTGATGTACCAGGGCACTCCAGCAACTACCTTGCCTCCTCCCACCCTGTCGACCCAGCCTCAGCCTGGTCTTGGGGGCCTCGTGATACCTGCACACCAGGTTGCAGCCTTGAAGGCGATGTTGGTGCAACCACCTTTGACGACACCCCCTCGCAAATTCGTCCCACCTACTGCCTCCACACCCAGCCAACCGTCTTTCGACCTAGGGCAGTTTGGAAACACATTTATAGAAATGTTGACGGCTCACAAAACCCCAACACCTGTCATTCTTGGTACGTCTGTGTCTGCCATAGATCCCCTGAATGAGACACAGGAGATCCCCAAGCAGTCGTAATACCCTCTGTATATATATATATATATATATATATCTATAAATATTAATGTGTATTTTAAAAAAATATATGTATCTGTGTTATGACGTGTGTGTTTCTATTTCCAATATTTTATCATAATTGTTGATTAATAAGATGAATTTTTTTTTTATAATGAAAGTAATGAGCATACACAATAAATAATTCATTTAAACGCAATACTGATAATATGGTTATTACGAATTTTGACAATCATTGATGGACAACTTACATTAAATAGAACATAAAGTACAAAACAAAGGTAACATGCAAAACATAGCAAAATTGAATGCAATTCGAAAGTCAAAGATGTAAAATTAAATAAGCATAGTACAATTTAAGTAAACATATTATTTAAACTACATACGAAGAACCTAAACATTAGAGAAAATGCACTTTAAAAGATACAATTACAATACAAAGCAAACTAGCAAAGCATCGATGTATTTAAAAATAAATGTAACTCACCTAAATCCGGTCATCCTGCCAAGCCACAGATCCTTGAGGGGAATTAAAGTAGGTCTTGAGGTAGTTGCGTTGAGCCTTGGCAAGCAGGGTTGCAGTGTTGCGGGTCACGGGTGGGATGTTGTTTCCTACAGGTGGGTCAGTCCTCCAGGCGCCAGGTATGAGTTGGTGGGTGTGTGGGTCCTCTTGATCTACCTCTGATTGTGGTGGGCATCGGCCTCGTAGGACGTTGTGCAGAATGCATGAGGCCAACACAACAACCTCTACACGTTCAGGTTTTAGAGATATTGCAGTGTGGAAAACACGGAAGCGGTTGGCAAGAATGCCAAAGGCGTTCTCTACCGTCCGGCGGGCCCTGCTGATTCTGTAGTTGTAGATTCGTTCCTGCTTCGTGAGGGCTCGTAGGGGGTAGGGCTTCATCATGTAGGCGCGTAGAGGGAATGCATCATCACCTACTAAGAAGTATTCAGTGGGTGGTCCAGTGGGATCGGTAGAGATGACCTCGGCGGTTGGCAGATTTGCGTCCTGTTTTTCAAGCAAGTTAGACAGACTGGTGTGTGCAAAGCCACCACCATCAGACTCTGACCCTATGGCACCAACGTCGACGTATATGAACTTGTAGTTGGAGTCAACAATTGCCATCAGGACAATGGAAAAAAACTTCTTGTAGTTGAAGTAATAGGTTCCACCAAAGTGTGGGTTTCGGATCCGTATGTGTTTGCCATCAATGGCTCCTACACAATGCGGCAGATTCCATCGTTCCTCATATCCTCTGGCAACCTCCTTCCATGCAGCAGGCGATTGTGGCGTCTTGATCTCCTGCTCTCCGTAGACAGAAATGATGGCCTGGCAGGTGTCGGGAACAATTTGGCTGATGGTGTTGTGGGCAACACGAAAGTTGTATTGTAGGCTCTTATAGGAGTCACCCGTAGCGAGGAAACGTAGGGTGATGGCCAACCGCAGACCAGGAGGAATGGGGTTACGCCAGAATGTAGGTTTCTTCTGAATGAGGGGTGTGACACGTTCAACTATCTCATCAAATAGTTGTTTGTCTACCCGGGTGAAGTTTTTGTAGAGTTGTGGACATTCGGTGGCCAACTCTTTCATCAGCTTCTCATAATGGCCATGTTCAGGCCTACGTTGTAGATAGGGCCACACCCACACTGTCCTCTTGCTCCTTTCATTCTTCTTCTCTTCTTCTTCTTCATGGATGTTGTTTGCTATTGCAAGCAGTTCCAACATTTCTATGTAGGAAATGATCCATTGCATGAGCCGGGTGTTATGCCTGTTCTCCGGTTTGATTAGGGAGTTCACCATCTTGAACTCCTCCAGGATGTATTCTGTGATGTTCTTCATGGTGCCGAGTCAGGAGTGGGAATGGGAACGTTGTGGCCAGCCATGCCCTTTTATAGTTCCCAGATTCCAACCAAGACATACGTGGTTGACAAAGACTGTCTTTGTATGTGTTTGGACAGACGGGGTGTCCCTACGATTGTCCGGACACGGTCCACGTAATGCCTACAAACTCACACGACGTACGTCCTCAGCTACGTAGGTTTTGTGGGGGCGTGGCCATGGGCGTGGCCTGTGGTACGCAAATCGGGCAGCCCAGGCGGACTAACGGGGACATGCTTACGCAAGTCGCAAGGACGTACGTAGCTCCATACGACTGCATTACGTCTGACGTAACACTTGCCCCGTTACGGTACGTATGTCGGGTAGTGCAATAGTCTTCCTCTAAACGGGCGTACACGGCCGGACTACGCCCGTCATTACACAAAATTGGCGATCACGCCTGACGTGAGCATACGGGAGCGATATACGTGAATGTGTGACCCCAGCATTAGGCTATATAAGCTTGGTGCAGCGCCATAGCATGCAAAGCCAAAATAGTTACTGTAGGCTACAGTTTAGCCTACAGAATAGCCTAGCACGGTACCGGTATGTAGGCTAGCCTACAGAGTAAAATGTATCTATCATCAGTAACATTTATTACATCGTATGTGTAGGCCTAAATGAAATAGGCCTTCACTAATTTCCCGATCCGAAGCTAACGCCCATTGCTTAAGTGTCCAATTTAGCTAGCCTAAAACTAATATAGGCTATACAGAAAATATAGTATGGTACGGTACCGGCACTTTTGTTTAATCTTAGTTTATCCTCAGTTAATGAATAAGACTAACTTAGCTTTTGTCGAAGGGTGTTAGATAATATCGAAGACAGATTCAGACAGTCTATTATAAAACTTTGGCCTAAGCTCATTTCCCACTCTAGCCTGACGGAAACAAGAAGCAAATTGAATATCAATAATCGATGAAGACTGGTTGGTGAGTGAGTGAAGTAGGCTACCGGTACCAGTGGTGATAACGTACGTGTGTGTGTGTGTGTGTGTGTGTGTTAGCCACAGTGGGAGACACACTTCAGCAAACACTGATTGTCCACTTTAGCCTACAATAACACCATGTTCAACACCCACGGCACTACACATTTTTACACACTTGCGATATTCAACTATCTATCTATCTATCTATTGCCGGACGCCTTACTCCTCTTTACCAGGGTGGCCATACACAAAACACCCCTAAGCAGATCTAACCCCTGTGAGGACAATCCGTGCCAGTTTACTGAAGGACTTACAGATTTGACCAATCAACTTAGGGTCCGTCTGACTCCGAGGCATTCTATGTACCGGTATAATTTTAGCACTATTTTTCTACAGTGGTGAGCGACTAGTCCATCCACTAACCTGCTTCACCTTAAGTGAGCAGTACGAATTTGTACAAGGTTTACTCCCCTAGACAGGTTGCCGACCAAGGCTGACGAGTCTCATCCACACGGATTTGTATAAGGTTGTCTCCCCTAGATGGGTTGCCGACCAAGGCTAACGAGTCCCATCCACCCAGTCTGTTTATTTTCAGCTGAGGGTAAATTAATTTGTCCTCATCATGATTACCGGAGATTTTATACCGAAATATATAGGCCTATTGTTATTAATTAATGTTTGGTATACCGGTATATATGACAGAGACATATCGGTACGGTGTTAGTGTCATATTTATCCATTAACCCCTTCGCCACCATGACGTAATTATTATCATATTCTGGTTACCATTAGACCATTTTTTCAGTTTATAATCTACCTCTACGATTCAAATGGATAAATACGTTCTCGATAAACCCTCTAATAACATAGTTCTTCTTAAACTGCATAAAATCATAAAATGTTATCCAGAGTCAAAGGTAAAAATGTGTCATGGTGCTGAAGGGGTTAAAAGTCTCGAAATGTGTCATGGTGCTGAAGGGGTTAAAAGTCTCGAAATGTGTCATGGTGCTGAAGGGGTTAAAAGTCTCGAAATGTGTCATGGTGCTGAAGGGGTTAAAAGTCTCGAAATGTGTCATGGTGCTGAAGGGGTTAAAAGTCTCGAAATGTGTCATGGTGCTGAAGGGGTTAAAAGTCTCGAAATGTGTCATGGTGCTGAAGGGGTTAAAAGTCTCGAAATGTGTCATGGTGCTGAAGGGGTTAAAAGTCTCGAAATGTGTCATGGTGCTGAAGGGGTTAAAAGTCTCGAAATGTGTCATGGTGCTGAAGGGGTTAAAAGTCTCGAAATGTGTCATGGTGCTGAAGGGGTTAAAAGTCTCGAAATGTGTCATGGTGCTGAAGGGGTTAAAAGTCTCGAAATGTGTCATGGTGCTGAAGGGGTTAAAAGTCTCGAAATGTGTCATGGTGCTGAAGGGGTTAAAAGTCTCGAAATGTGTCATGGTGCTGAAGGGGTTAAAAGTCTCGAAATGTGTCATGGTGCTGAAGGGGTTAAAAGTCTCGAAATGTGTCATGGTGCTGAAGGGGTTAAAAGTCTCGAAATGTGTCATGGTGCTGAAGGGGTTAAAAGTCTCGAAATGTGTCATGGTGCTGAAGGGGTTAAAAGTCTCGAAATGTGTCATGGTGCTGAAGGGGTTAAAAGTCTCGAAATGTGTCATGGTGCTGAAGGGGTTAAAAGTCTCGAAATGTGTCATGGTGCTGAAGGGGTTAAAAGTCTCGAAATGTGTCATGGTGCTGAAGGGGTTAAAAGTCTCGAAATGTGTCATGGTGCTGAAGGGGTTAAAAGTCTCGAAATGTGTCATGGTGCTGAAGGGGTTAAAAGTCTCGAAATGTGTCATGGTGCTGAAGGGGTTAAAAGTCTCGAAATGTGTCATGGTGCTGAAGGGGTTAAAAGTCTCGAAATGTGTCATGGTGCTGAAGGGGTTAAAAGTCTCGAAATGTGTCATGGTGCTGAAGGGGTTAAAAGTCTCGAAATGTGTCATGGTGCTGAAGGGGTTAAAAGTCTCGAAATGTGTCATGGTGCTGAAGGGGTTAAAAGTCTCGAAATGTGTCATGGTGCTGAAGGGGTTAAAAGTCTCGAAATGTGTCATGGTGCTGAAGGGGTTAAAAGTCTCGAAATGTGTCATGGTGCTGAAGGGGTTAAAAGTCTCGAAATGTGTCATGGTGCTGAAGGGGTTAAAAGTCTCGAAATGTGTCATGGTGCTGAAGGGGTTAAAAGTCTCGAAATGTGTCATGGTGCTGAAGGGGTTAAAAGTCTCGAAATGTGTCATGGTGCTGAAGGGGTTAAAAGTCTCGAAATGTGTCATGGTGCTGAAGGGTTAAAAGTCTCGAAATGTGTCATGGTGCTGAAGGGGTTAAAAGTCTCGAAATATCAGTTGCCAATTTGACCATCGTCTGAACAAAAATAGACGATAGCTTACCGTACACAATTATACACATATCGAGATAACATGTAAAACTCACGGCAATTATATATATATATATATATATATATATATATAGGGGAGGTGTGGTGGAGTGGTCTTGCCACTGGCCTGGTAATCCAAAGGTCCCGGGTTCAAATCCCGATGTATCAATGGGAAGATATTATTGGGATGGAATTTGTGCTGTACCTAGTATCAGTGCATTACCACAAAGCCCACCGAAACGTCAATAAAATACCCTCATTGTTCCCTGATTAAATAGCACTGTATGAATATTCCCATATTCAAAATATGCTATAGGGGTGCAATGCCTGGTGAGTTATCTGCTCAACAGGTGGCGTTGTGTGTGTGTAAGTGTGAGAGTCCGAGTGTAGAGGGTGAGACAGTGAAGCACGGGAACGAGATGGCTTCAGAGATGGGGTCGTTTCGGGCCATGAGTGAGCACCGTGCCTCATGTGAAGGCAAGATGGCAGGTGCTCGTTGTACTCTACGTGCTTCACATGTCTCACTCCCTAGACTGGAACAAGACCTCACGGGCTTCACTGTTCATTGTAAAGCGGTGAATGTTAAGGCTCTCAGCCTATGCCCGAGAGGAAGTAAGTTGGAATATAGAAAAAAAAAAAAATATATATATATACCGTACTAAAGCCTACAATAGCCCATATGTTGACAGTCGAATGTTACACCGATGAGAGAACTTCCTTTCTAGTCTAGGCTATACCCTGTTCCAAATAGGCCTAGGTAGGCCAGAAATCGTGAACCTAACCTCTGCAACCGAAAAAGGGCTAGAACATATGGCCTGCAAATTACCACACCTATTTCCTGGCTGGCCCTCCCTACATGGTAAACATATTAGCTCGATTACTCTAGTCGTTTGTGAGTTATAGAGGTTAATTAGTGCTCAAGAGTTTTAGCCTACATATTTGGAACAGGGTATAGTAAGACTACTGAGAGCCTTTAGAGGCAGTTATGAATGGCTTTCGGTTATCCTTGATCCTATGCATCTTATTTATCAGCCTGATTTTCAGTACCGGTACGGTAAGAACGTCCAGGCTACCAACCTACGGTACCATAACTTAACATACAGTGCGGTACCGTAGGTCAAGAGCTCTTTTAATCTTTCCGTAAGTTAGCTAACGGCAACCTAATTTACCGGTATAGGCTAGTTCTTACCCATCAGCTTCCTACAAGTCCTTCCTAGGCTTAGTAAAATAACCTAGCGTTAGCCAGAATAAACAACAAATGACGCCATCGTATTGAAGGAGTTACCCTGGTCAACTTTAAACTTTACCCTCCTCCTAGCTCTAGAACAGGTTAGGCCGGCTAGGCAACAGTACCGGTACTGGTACTGGTACCGGTATGTTAGTCAAGGCAAGTTCAATTAAATTTAAGGTAGGTAAATGTATAATACCGGTACCGTACCTTAATGTAGGCAATCTTAACCCTTTCAGTAATTCATGACATAGTATTCAATTATATTTTGCCAGATAGGCCTAATAGACGATGTCATTAGGTTTTGCAAGAGCCTGTGGAATTTGGGTGATTTTTGTTATGATTGAAAATATATATACGGTACCGGTAATTCTCTATAGGATATACCGGTACTTCCATAAACTTGCTTAATGTCAGCCAAAATCCAAATAGAATAACGTCATCGTAGGCTATACTGAAGGGGTTAAGTTATCTGGAAGTCTGGAACTCACTGGGACACTCTGACTTCACACCGTCATCACAAGTTGGTGTATTGTGCAGGCATGGTGGTGTGTGGACTATAGGGGTGGGGTGATAGAGCCTCAAGTGACTGTGGGAGTGACAGGATCCAGTGACATAAGGTACCGTAAATGAATGGTGATTAAATGTCAGTAGGCCTATGATCGGTAATAACATTTGAGACAATATTACCCCCTGTTTATAGCTTCAAGAGAGCCCTCGATGTCGAACTGCAAAAGGTGCCAGACAAGCCCATCTTCGCAGGGGAGCGGGTAGTTTTATATATATATATATATATATATATATATATATATATATATATATATATATATATATATATATATATATATACGGTACCGTACCGGTATATAATATTGCACACATTAAGTAGATATTACTAGATACCGGTACTCGTTAAACAACAGTAGGCCTATACCGGTACCGGTATAGGTTTCATTGTTCAACATAAGGTGACAATATAATTACATTTATTTATTATAAAATACCGGTAATGGCGGTGGTCACAGTAGCCTACCTAGTTCCTGTGTCTGCTGTTGTGATCATAGGCCTAAGTATACTGTAGTGCTAAAATTACTGGTAGGCCTAGGTGGATAAGGCAACTTTCGGAGAGATAGTGGTGATAAAATTACTTAATGTACGGTAGTTCGTCGGTCAATAAAGGAGTTTCATAAGATCACTTTCCCAGACATTTTTATCTGGAACTCAGGTTTCAGATTTACTAATGAATACAAACTATGATAAGACCAAAAGTGACCGCAATGGGTTGGTGATAAAGAAGGATATACAGTTTTAGCAAAAGTAAGTTAAATTGGTAGAGGATCGTGAATGAGGAAGGTGTGGAGGTACAATATTGCATAGGCTATAGCCTACTTAGATAATAAACGAAACTCAAACAGCAAAAGAAACCCGAGAAAGAAAGAGAGAAATGGGAGGGGGGGGGGGGGGGAAATACGGTACGGTATGTGTCAGACTGTGCGTGTCGAGAGGGAGGGGGAGACCGTCCGGAGACCCGGGGGGGGGGGGGGGGGGGGGATGAAAGGTAACCCATTCTCAGGTAAAAGGTAGGTTGTGTAAAGTACTGCTCGTGCAAAGAGTAGGTACGGTCGCTTCTGTGTGTAAATACTAAAAGCAGTCTTTTTATCTCTGCATTTTGCTTAGACAGAATAAGTTACACAACAAATTCCCCGTGATGATTACTTTCCTATTTGTTTTTAGCCTAAATTAGTAAACTTCTTTTAAGTTGCGAATCGTAAACATTATACCAGCACGCTGCATATTTTGAAACTCCCGTTAAAGTGGTGATCCACGATCAAATTGAGTCCCATCATTGCTGCCCACATCACTGTGCCGAACCCAAAAATAAATTAAATTTATTATTTGCGAAATGTACCGGTACTGTCTTGATAAATCACATGACAAGCAGGTCATTGCAAACATCACGGATAGGTATCTGGTACCGGGACGTTATTAATCATAGTCATATCATTATAATTAGGCCAGAAAATCTTGACCACTAACTTCTGTACCGGTAACTACAAAATAATTACCGGTAGAGTAATCGACCTAACATTTCTGCCATTTTGGGAAGTCTCAGCCAGGGAATAAGTGTGGAAATTTACAGCTCTAGCACTTTTTGAGTTGGTACCGGTATACGATAGCTACATACCGATACCGTATATAATACCCGGTACCTGATAGGTTACCGGTACGGTAACTAGTTTGCTTAGACGAGAGAGAGCTACATAGATACACAGACCACACAGACCTCAAGGTCCTTACTAGGCAGTCTGGCCTTACAAACTATATATGCATATATGCATATATATATATATATACATATATATACATATATACACCGGTACACACATATACACACATACACATACATACATACATACATATACAGTATATATACACATACTGTACAGTGCACACACATACACTTACATACATTTTTTTTTTTTTTTTTTTTTTCATATCACCCCAGCCCTCTGCAGATAGAGGTCAAGCCTTCCCTTGAAAGCGTTTATTGTGTCGCTCTCCACCACTCTCGCTGGTAGTTTATTCCACTCTGTCGCCACACTGTAGGTGAAGAAACTCTTTGTGACATCTAGGTTTGCCTTTTTGGTTTTTAATTTCATTCCATTTCCGCGAGTTTGATTAGTATTGTTTAATGTGAATAGTGCATTTACATCGACTTTGTCGAAACCTTTTAGTATCTTAAAGCACTCAATAAGCTGACCCCTCAACCTCCTCTTTTTTAATGAGAACAGGTTCAATCGTTTAAGTCTTTCTTCATATGGTTTATTTCTTAATGAGGGTATCATCTTCGTCGCTCTACGCTGTACTGACTCGAGTCTTACAATGTCCTTGATCAGATAAGGTGACCAGAACTGCACACACCATATTCAAGGTGGGGCCTCACCATACTTTTGAACAGTGGCACTATTACGTTTTCATGTTTATATGTAAATTTTCGTTTAATAAAGCCCAATGCTATGTTTGCCTTATTTGCAGCTGCTATACATTGGTCGGAAGTTTTTAGGTTTTCAGATATTAGTACCCCTAGGTCTTTTACTACCGTTGCGGTTTTTATTTGTTTGCCATTCATTTCGTATTTGTATTTCATATTTCTGCTACCAACCTGCAGCACCTGACATTTATCAAAGGAAAGGAAATCAAGCAACAACAGTCTAGTGACCCTTAAGAGAGAGAGAGAGAGAGAGAGAGAGAAGAGAGAGAGAGAGAGACTAGTATAAAGGAGTACCGTACAAAGGAAAACAAGCAACAACATGTTTTGCGACCCCTCAAGGTTACTCAGTGTGTGCAGATGTGCGTAGCCTAGTCCAGTGTGTGGATCCTGGCCTAGTCTACGTGCGTGTATAGGCTATATACCGGTAATGTGATTACCCGTGTGTGTTTTCCAAGAACCTTTCCGAGTTTGGTGAGAGAGAGAGACGGAACGGACCAGCCCGCCTCGATGCACCTGCTAACGGAACTCGGTGTAGGAAAAAAAAAAAAAAAAAAAAACGGTTCTTCTTATTTCCCGCTGGCCGCACAGTTTTGGAGTCATTATTATTGTTGCTCTCTCTCTCTCTCTCTTACCAGTACATAACCGACTTTTTTTTTTTCAACAAATAATGTAATGTTTTTTCATGTAGGCTAATAGAGTAACACATTAATATTGATATCCTAGGGCTCAACCGACTAACACTATTTAACGTCCCTTCCTTCGTCCAAGTAAATTATAAGTTGTACCCAGTCATAGGCCTAAGTATTTCCTTTGTTAACCTAAGATTAAATTATGGTTATAATAATACTACAAACTAACTTACCGGTAACTAAACTATACATACCGGTACTGCATATAACAATACTATTTACGGTACCTGTACACAACAAACTTAAGGGGAGGTTTCTAGTTTGTTTCCTACTCCTCCAGGAATCTTAAAATTTCACCCCCTTGACCCCCTTTCAAGATAAATTTGTACATTTTTCGGTAGAAAAATGTCCCGGCCGAAGGCCGATTACTCTTAAATTACAGCTCGCTATCCGCTCGCCAGGATAAAAATCGACACCTAAATGGCACGAAAGGTCTTAAAATTGACAGAATGGGGCGGAATTTTTTAAAAATCACCAAACTAATGGGCAAACGTCTTAAAATCTCAAAAGCAATGGGGCTAGACATGAGGGAGAAAGGGGTCAAGAAAAAAAATCCTCAAGTGGATATCTCCCCTTAACTAAACTAAATATTACTAGGCTACAATACGGTACGGTACTACAAAATAACAAACTTAACTAGGGTATCATATCATACTCCTACTTGCAATAGGTTAAATTACAAAAACAAGAACTTTGACTTAATGCCTGCTACGGTAGCCTACTGTACAGTCGCGCTAATAAGTGATGGCTCGGCACCAAGTATGTTTTGATCAATAATTGGTACCGGTATCAGCAATATTTGAGCTTCATTTCTTCATATCGAGTGAAATATACAACAATATTCCTACACTTACCAACCCTATTCAACATCTGACAGACATTAATACAGCACAGAGCGAGCCAAACGTAATGACAGCTGGGACATGACTTATTAGCGCGACCGTACATACGACAATAATAAGTCAACACCATTCCTCAATCGTGACAAACTCCACCTTTGCATTTGTACCTTACATTTTGAAATACCAGCACCGGTACGGTCGCGCTAATAAGTCAATGCTCAGCTGTCATTACCGTACGTATGGCTTGCTCGGTGCTGTATTAATGTCTGTCAGATGTTGAATAGAATGCGTAAGTGTAGGAACATGTTAGTATAATAATAATGTATACACCACTATTGTCCAACACCATATGCACCACAGACACTTTAGACTTGCGGGCGCCTCTGGCACCCAGGCCTGTGGAGGCAGCAAGTCCTTCAGTTCACACCAGACTCTCACAGAACCAACTAGCGTCTCGGCGCTCCTGTACTCAACCCTAGCCAATAAAGGATTGAAGAGTACTGGTGTTATATCTCCATTCATCTTTATTATATGGCGCAGTGTATATCAGTATCTGAACCTACATGGAGAACCTGCACTACCTAGCTGAGGCTGCAGCGGCTGTGGAAGCCGGCTTGCCGCCATGCGGTCCCCACCCGGCTACATCTACCTCCCAACCGGTCGAGCCTTCATTACCCGATGCCCTGTCTCCATACCCATCCATCGTCTACTTGAATGAAAGGATCGACGCCCTCCAATCGAGTATCGCCACCTTTCTACAGCATCACCAGGACCAGCAGCATCTACAACATCGCCCCGCGACAGCTCCACCACCGCCCCGCCAGGATCTCCAGCCCCACCAGCCTCTACAACATCAGCCCCAGGCCAGTAATGTTACCCACCAGGCTGACCCATCCTTTGCCTCACACCCCACCAGTGATACACTTATTCATCCCTCTACACAGACACCCACACCTCATACATCTCCCCATGTCTCAGTGCCCTACCATATGCCAGTTACCCATGTCTCAGTGCCCCACCATATGCCAGCTACCCATGTCTCAGTGCCCCACCATATGCCAGCTACCCATGTCTCAGTGCCCCACCATATGCCAGTTGCCCATGTCTCAGTGCCCCACCATGTGCCAGTTATTCCCCACATGTCTTTATTACATAATATGAACATGACTAATCCCTTTACCCACCCTCTCAAGAGCGAACATCCCACACCCTCCCCAACTGACGGCCAGGCCCACACTGGTGTCGGTAGCGACGGTCGGTATTACGGCGGCCATTATGCCCCCCCTGGCTATCGTACGGCTGGCACCAACCCTCACGGCGCAGCCCCTTCTGCGCATGACATCATCATACCACCACCACCACCTCCACCTCCACCACCACCACCACCACCACCTCAAGTCCCTTCCTACCCAGCCCAGCCACGCCCCGCCCCGCCCCGCCGGGCTGCCCCTACGCGGCCCCAGGCCGCTTTACATATGCCGGGACACGCCCTACGCAAATTCTGGGCTGATTGGGAGGTCTACAAGCGGCTCGTCCTTCTACCACCTCACGAGGCTACCATCGAGCTCTACCAGACGTGCGACCCCGCCCTTCAGAGCGCCATATTTGCTCACAATCAGGCGTTCTCCTCATTGCCAGAAATCGACCTAGCAACTCTCATCACACAACTCGTCCACCGACAACGGAACCGCGCAGCCGCTCGCCACCACTTCCGGTCTCTTCTCCAACAACCTACTGAACAGATCCGGGACTACGTCACACGTATTACGGAGGCCACTTTGGACTGTGGCTTTACCTGCCCCTGTTGCCACACTGATGTCTCTGACGAGCACATACGGGACCAAGTGACTATCGGGATTAGTGATTCGTCCCTTCAGCAAGATGTTTTAACTAAAGACCGCACCCTACCTACCTTACAAGATGTTATCAACTACTGTGTGGGGTTCGAATCTGCGGCACTCGATCAGACGGCAATGCAACCGGGGGTACATGCTGTGAAATCACCATACCAGCGTCTCAAGAGTACTTACCCACGCCCCGCCCCTATCCAGCCCCCCGCCCAACCTACTCAGCCCCCGTCGCCCGCCCCACCACCTCCCCACGTCGGCCCCACTTCATCTCCCTCACGTTGCTCCGGGTGTGGCCTATCTTCACATTCACAAGCCCAACGATCTTCGAAGTGTCCTGCATGGGGCAAGACCTGCACGGCGTGTAATAAACCTAACCACTTTGCCAAGGTTTGTAAATCCACCTCTTCCCAGTGCAGTGGGTGCGGCCTATCCACACACTCTCGAGCCGAACGCCCATCCAAATGCCCTGCTTGGGGCAAGACCTGCCCGTCGTGCAACAAACTCAACCACTACTCCACAGTTTGTCACTCCACGCCCTCACCTTCATCCGCGGCTGTTATCATTGGTACTATCAAACAGGCTGTTAACAAACCACCACCCGCACGGCTCCCCTCCTTGCCCATTACAATTTCTACTGCCATGTCGCCCCACTCTCACCCCACCAGCGTCACGGCCCACCCTGACACGGGTGCCCAAGTATCTGTGGCTGGTTTGCAATTACTACGGGCACTGGGCCTCCAACGCCACCACCTACAGCCTACACACCAACGGATCACGGCCGTGGGGGGTCACACTCTCCAGGTCCTGGGTTATGTGCCGACTACCATTACCGCCACTGACGTTGCCGGCACCCCCTACACTACTGATGATGATATTTTTATTATTCAGGCACAGTCACCGTTATTTATTAGCATTTCAGCTTGTAGGGCACTACATATCATCCCTCCCGACTTCCCCACACCTACCCCCTGCATGGCCGCCCACACAGCCCAACCACCACCCACCTTGACCAGGACCCCTCCACCACACCGGCCTACTTCCCTCCCCTTCCCACCTAACGACCTGCACCTGTCTGACCTTCGTGACTGGTTCTTGTCACAGTTTGCATCTTCAGCATTTAACACCACCAGCGGCCCACTCCCCACGATGTCTGGCCCTCCTATGCACATCCACATCAAGCCTGGCACATCTCCACGTGCCGTGCACACCCCTGCCCCTATACCACATCATTGGAAGGCCCAGGTCAAAGCAGATCTCGACAGGGATGTCGCACTGGGCATTATTGAGCCTGTCCCCATCGGTACCCCTACTACCTGGTGTTCTAGGATGGTGGTGGTCGCCAAGAAAACTGGACAACCCCGCCGTACAGTTGACCTGCAGGCACTCAACCACGCCTGCCTTCGGGAGACACATCACACCCCGAGCCCATTCAACTTGGCCCAATCCATCCCTGCAGGCACTCGTAAGACGGTCCTAGACGCCTGGAATGGATACCATGCTGTTCTACTCGACGAATCCAGCAGGGAGGCTACAACTTTTATCACAGAATTTGGGCGTTACAGGTATATCAGGGCCCCTCAAGGCTACTTGGCAGCTGGCGACGCCTATACCCGACGCTTCGACGCAATCATACAGGCTGTCCCTCGTAAGGTGAAGTGTGTCGACGACTCCCTTTTGTGGGACTCTTCAGTCGAGGAGGCATTTTGGCACACTTTTGATTACCTGGCCCTCTGTGCAACCAACGGTGTCACTTTCAACCCTGACAAGTTTACCTTCGCCGCCCCTTCAGTTGACTTTGCCGGACTCACCATCACAGACACTGGAATTAAGCCATGCACGTCCATGATTAAGGCCATCCGTGACTTTCCCACGCCCACAGACATCACGGGAGCCCGGTCGTGGTTTGGTCTCGTTGAACAGGTCGCCTGGGCCTTCAGCATCAAACCGGAAATGGCGCCCTTCCGGGAACTTGTGCAGTCCAAAACCCCCTTCCACTGGGATGAGGCACTCGACCGTACCTTTGCCACATCTAAGGACCACATCACACACCTGGTTGAGGAAGGGGTCTGCTCCTTCGAGATCGGCAGACCCACGTGCCTCGCCACAGACTGGAGCAAAACCGGCCTTGGCTTCCTCCTACTCCAACAACATTGTTCCTGCCCCACCGCATCTGCCCCCACCTGTTGCAAGGTCGGTTGGAAACTTATCTTCGCCGGCTCCCGTTTTACCACACCTGCGGAGTCCCACTACGCACCCGTCGAAGGCGAGGCTTTAGCAGTGGCTGACGCCCTTGACAGATGCAGAATGTTTGTCCTGGGCTGCCCTGACCTCGTCGTCGTCGTGGATCACAGACCTCTACTGCACATCCTTAACGACCGGTCCCTTGACAACATACCAAACCCTCGCCTGTTCAAAATTAAGGAACGTACCCTACGATACCAGTTCATCATTCAACATACGCCTGGCAAATGGCACCGCGGCCCTGACGCTGTCTCCCGCTACCCGACCAGGCCCTCCGCGGACGCCCATGATGTGCATAGTGCGGCCGCCAGTGAGCTCGATATCCACTCAGTTGCCTTGGCCTCCCTCACCATGCTCGCCGCCATACCTGACCCAGTTGTATCATGGTCTGACCTTAAATCTGCCGGCCAACAAGACAGCGAGTATACCTCCCTTCTTCAGACCATCCCCGAGGGCTTCCCGGACTCCAGAGAGGCGACCGCCCCACAACTACGACAGTTCTGGGGTGTTAGAGACCGCCTCACTTCCGTCGACGGGGTAGCCCTCATG
>JBAKBP010018819.1:0-45907 GCA_037953745.1 Lithodes maja
ATATATAATGCACACCCACCACATATGTTGCTGATATATAATGATATTTTGTAGTATTTGTTGTCATTTTACGGTATTTATTTAGATATTTTTAAGCGTTTGACTTGCCTGAAAACCTAAGCTAGTCTTAAGTTACTCCTAACCGTCTAGTATATATTATAAGTTGGGTTACGATTTTTGGTCTTGTTAAAACTATTGAACATTTATATTAACAATAACAAACGAATGCTATATCGCATATAATGTTATGAATGATAATATACAGCATACAGTATATATGTGTATATATAATATATATATATATATATATATATATATATATATATATATATATATATATGTGTATAATTATATATATATATATATATATATTATATATATATGTATAATTATATATATATATATATATATATATATATATATATATATATATATATATATATACTGTATATATATATGTTATGCAACAAGATTATTTTTAGTGTGCTTGATATTGGTTCTTTTATTTCCAATATAGGAAAACTTAGAACTCTGAGTACCGTAATCAACGGGAACACAGCTGATATGAATATATTTAACTCTTAATCAATCAATCTCCACCAATGTCACAGAATATACAATTGCGGTTCACAAGTTTTATTTCATTTATAGCTTAGGGTACAACACATTATGACTGGAGTCTGAGTCTTACTTATATAGAAATAATCTCAGAGATAAATATGGAATAAAGGTCACTATTCCTGATGCATATAGGAACGAGAATAAAAGTTTCTCTCAATAAATAATAAGATAAATAATTGTAAGATGATGAATATACCTACAAGTATAAATAAACACAGAGGTCAGTCTCAAAACAATAGCTGATATTCTGAGGTAAAGTAACGCGAGGTACAGCGTGAACGAGGTAGGTAAATAGTACTGAGGTCACACGTTTTCAGTTTCACTATGAAGTAAGTTTCCTTATTTTTTCGTAAGGCAAGGTCATCTTTGTTGACTTTATAAAAAGGCATTCTGTGTTAAGTAGATTACTGTACAAAATTTTGAGTATATCAATGAACCTCAAACCAGGGGATAAAATGGAAGACCAAAATGAAACAAATGTTGTACATTGGTTGAGAATGATTTTCTCAACAATGGAACAAACTAAAATTCAACAAGAAAAACAACATGTAGAAACCCTTGTCGCAATAAATTCCATGCAGGAAGAGATTAAATCCCAACAAGAACAACATCACAGGGAGACCATTGCAACACTGACATCTATGCAAATAACCCAGAATCCCAAAGCACGTCACTTGACAAAACCTGACTGTAATTCACATGACCAAGAATGTATACCTGTAGAATGGGAGAAAGTCTTCCAAACACGAAAACACGCATACTATAATCATCTAAGATCAACCGGAATTAGCTCCATCTATGATGAGTTTCTGAGGCAGCGAGAACGAACAATACCCCAAAAATTCAAGGAGAAGCAAACTCCTGGGCAAACGGAAGCGCATTCAAAGCGATTACAAACTTTGGAAGGTCAAGATAGAAATAGAGAGACTAGGAGAACAAGCCGAGAATCAACAACATATCATGACTGAAGCAGAGCAAAAAATAAAAGAATTAATAAACCAATTTGAAAAACCGGAGGTAAGACAGGGCTTAATAGAAAAGTGGTACGAAGCTATAACCCAAGAAGAACGCCTATCTAAAAACATTTGGGCGAAGAAAAACACATTTGTTCTACATGAACACTCCAAATCCAAAACTGAAGATACAAATAACGACAGTAATGGGTCTCCCCGGTCCTACACCAATGGGAGAACTAACCATAATAATCAAAGAACAAATAATGTACCACATCACAACCCTAAGACTGCAATAACTCAAACCCACCAGGAAAATAATAAGGCATACATATTAATGAGTTGGTGAACTTGCTATCCAGATTAAATGATGCTTTCTACAACAGCCTACCTACTAATTAAAACGCTACAAACCAGAAGTTTTTCAAGCGAAACAACAGTCGGAGACAACACAAAAACTAGATCCCAAAATCATAAACCTATCTACAATCCAATTAAATGCTGATTAACAATCCTTACTGTCCAAGGGACTTAAATTCTCTCCCACGCCTAATTCGCACAATAAACTTGAATTGAATCATGATATTGATGAGATCTGTCGAAAATTAAGACTAAGAGATTTTTCTATGACAAAACCATCAACAATGAATCCATAATGCAATCCAAATCTTCTTGGGAGCCCAGTAGCGGTCGAAACTCTACTCTCAATACAGCAATTAACTCCCTCAAGCTAAACAAAACTACTAATGCAAACTACAAAATAATAAACAAATATAATTTAAAAATTGATGAACGCAAAGCAATCAAATCCTTAACAAACAGATCTGATATAACCTTAACAGAAGCAGATAAAGGGTCAGCTGTTGTTGTGATGGACACTACGTTCTATACAGACAAAATAATGGACATTCTACATGATAAAGACACTTACAAAGAGATTCCCAATAATATTGATCAAACTACCATTAATACAATTAAAACTACATTAAGTAAATATAGGGCTTCACTAACCAAAGTAAATATAGAGCTTCACTAACCAAAGTAAATATAGGGCTTCACTAACCAAAGTAAATATAGGGCTTCACTAACCAAAGTAAATATAGGGCTTCACTAACCAAACATTAAATGCAATACCTACCCCATTTTTAATATAAGCCTAGTTTATTTTATGGTCTGCCGAAGATTCATAAATCCAAATTAATAATAAATAAGATTGAAAATGGCAATTCTGAATATATCTCCATACCAAACCCCAAGGACTTAAAAATGAGACCCATTGTTGCAGGCCCAACATGCCCCACTCATCGCCTTAGCCACTTAATGGATGTCCTGTTGCAGCCTTTTTTGACATACATTCCTGCATACCTAAAAAAACAATCTTGATTTCCTGAATTCTATTCCTTCTCAACTTAATAACACATAAATATTTGTAACTCTTGATGTGGTCAATTTATATAGCAATATTAGTCATGAATTGGGATGTGAGGCTATCACTTACTGGGTTGACAAGCATTATGATCAAATTATGATCATTATGATCAAGGTCCATGTGCCTAAAGGCATCCTCCATTCATAAAATGTTTGTAACAACTGGATTTAAACATTTGTAGATTGTAAGTTTGTGGAAAGCAATTCGAGGGAAGTGAATTCCAAAGAGTAGTAGCTCTGGGGATAAATGAATTCTGATAAGCAGAAGTTCTGCATTGTGGAGGAGAAAGTGTAAATTCAGGGGCGCTCTCAGCTGCCCTAGTTCTACGGGGAAAGATGTGGACTACCTGCAAACCTTATAAAAGAGGGATGCAAATTAATCCAAGAAAACAATTATTTTGAATTTAATGAAGTGAACTATTTACAAATATCAGGAACCGCTATGGGAACAAAATTCGTCCTAAATTATGCAAACTTAGTATTGGGATATTTAGAAACACAGTTATACTAAACAAATCGCATCATTGCATGGTAAATTGATTGCAGATAAAATAAAGAAAAATTACAGGCGATATCTAGACGATGTGTTCATGATTTGGGACGAAAAAGATGGCAATTTTCTACCTATTTTAAAAATTATGAATAACCTAGATCCCAAACTAAATTTTACGTGTGATGCAAGTGGAAATATGGTCACCTTTCTGGATGTAAAGCTCATAAACAAAAATAATAAAATACTTACGGATATTCATTACAAGAAAACTGATACAAAGCAATATTTAGAATATAACTCCAATCATCCAGGACACATTAAAAATAAATTTCCTTTTAACTTGGCACGAAGAATTTGCACAATAGTTTCTGAATCAGATTTAAAAGAGACTAAATTAAATGAACTGCAATGCTTCCTTTCACAACGTAAATACTCAAACGGTATAATAAAGCACGGCATTAAACGAGCAAAGCAAATCCCTATAACCACCTTACGCAACACTAGTAATATTAAATCTCATAACTTACGTAACCACTTACAACCCCAATTATGACGATTACTTTAAAGAAGTTACATGCACATTAAAACTTTTGCAAAGATCGTCGGAAACTAGTGATATATATAAGGATATGGCATTGATTAAAGCAAAACGGCAACCAAGCAATCCTAAACAACTTCTGACTAAAGCCAGAATCCATAAAATATCGAATTATAATGTAACCAAATGTGGTAATTCAAGATGTAAAACGTGCATAGAAATAATTGAAGGCCGCGAGTTCAAATTTACAAACATTAATTTTACCTGTAAATTAACTACAATATGAGCTGTTCTACACTAAATTATATATGTGATTCGCTGCAATAGCTGTAAAGAAATCTATATAGGCGAAACATCAAACCTGAAATTTCAAACTAACCTCCATCGAGACCACATCGCCCACAACAAAGGCCTTCATGTAAGCACTCAAATATCTGAATGTGCTAAAAATTGCTCACCTAAGTTTAATATAATGCCTTTTTATAAAGTCAACACAGATGACCTTGCCTTACGAAAAAATAAGGAAACTTACTTCATAAAAAAACCAAAAAAAAAACTCCACACAACTTAACAAAGATCTGTGAATATTAACCCGTTCTCTATTGCGCAGTGTTACAAATTTGCTATACATGCACCTGGTGTGTATGTACAGGTATATTACGTTTTGTATATCACCACAAGAATTACACCTCTTAAATTTATTATATATATATATATATATATATATATATATATATACTGGTATATACGGTATATCACAAGTATATCTCACAAATACGTGTGGGCTGTTAAATGTTTATATACTCCCCGCCGGACTCAAACCAGGGTTGAAGATTGGGCACTCGTTCTGAGTGTCGGAGGTTAGAGTCCGGCTGGGAGTATAAAAACATTTAGTAGCTCACTTGTTCGAGTCCCGGATGCATTCATCAAATTTACCGTCTTCTCGTCTTCTCATATTTTTCATTCCCACTTGCCCCCGTAGTACCAACATCATATATTCCATATTTACAAACAAAATTAAGTAGGAATGTATTTGATCTGTCCTAGTACATGTATGAATAAGTGTTAAAACAAATTAACGTCTTACGAGCGAGCGGGCCCGTCAGTATCTTCTACTACCCGGCAAGCGGGTGGTTTTACCCTAAACGACCTTGATTCCGTGCTCTTTTTCATGCATAAACAAGAGCCAGAGCGTAATACAATTATGTATCCCTGAAAGGGCGTAAATTGAGCTTTCCAATGACACTAGAACCATCCTTCTACAACCACGCGTTCTCTTGCAACGATCGTGCAAGACGAGTGCAATATCCCTAAAATACGGTAATTTCCTTACATAATTCCCTGTGAATTAGGCAGTAGAACAGGCAGTGAGTGTGGGTGTGTGTGTGTGTGTGTGGAGTAAACGTCAGTAGTCGCGTGGGATCCGTGCCGAGCGGTCATGAGCCGACCTAATAATAATAATAATAATAATAATAATAATAAACGGTTTATTAAAGAATGGCAGCCTCATGAGCTGAAAATACACATTTTAAAATTTAGTGGATGAACATGAGATGTACAGATATGAGGATGGTAAGCTTAGTTTACAAACAAAATAAATAAATACAATAATGATGCATGTGCAGAATACAAATTATCATAAAATAACCATGAGAGTAAGTGATATACAGTACATATACACATTTATTTACTTACTCATATACAGAACATACGTATATACACGTACGTGCGCACATACATATACATACATATATAGGAACATAAGAACATGCAGTAAGTGTGCACATGTCCGTATACACAAACACTCACGTATGCACCTACGCTTCTCCACCCGCTCGTCTCTCTCTCAGAGCCATTATTGCTCCAAAATTGCACACAGACTTAAGTCGGTCCCCGCCACATAGTCCTTGGTTCTCTAGCCCGACTTAAGTCCACCCCCGCTAGACAAGGGTTAATTTGATTTATCATCAACTATTCTGTCGGTATTGGTGGTGTGTAAAATATCCGGCCTTAGGGTGACTGTAAGGATATAGGACCTTATAATTATTTGGTAGTGTTGTACTGCTTCCATCACTCCCATAAGGTTCTTTGTGATGGCAAGGCGGTGCCGTACTAGAGTTGGGCGGTCATGCAGAATTATTACACTGAATACACTGTTTGTATTCAACCAGCTGGATGTACAGTATATAGAGTATAAGTTGATGGCAGAAGAAGGGTTAATGTCATAAGCCATGAATTGTGAGCAGACAAACTGACTTAACTAACAGGCAACAATGGACACACAATTCCCGCAAACTCTGTATATCAAAGTAATTACACAATGGTTTACAACTCTAGTTATGCAAGATGACAGATACCATATCCAAAATAACCCATTTAATACTTGAAGATGTCAACCAGTTCTCTTATGATAGATTAGATTTTGATTTTAACCCTTTTATTGTGGGGGAGTTATATAGCTAAGAATACGCTTTGGCGGCTATTTTCGCTCAGTATACGTCGCCCTACCACTGTATCCATAGCCCAGACCGAATTATAACGAGCTTCAATGAAAAGATTGGGTCAATTTAATTCTCCCCATACAAATCTTTATTCATTAATTCTAAGCCTCACGGCCTTAGGAATTATTGGATGAAAGTTTCCTTGTTCTAGTCTGGTTGGGGGTGCTTACCAAGCATATCATCACATTGTTTCCCACTTCTTTGTTCGTATTTCATGCTCACGATAACTCAATGAAATAATCTATTATTTTATGAAGTTTTGTATTTGCTAGACAGTATGAGATATGGCCTGTTACATGAAATGAACCTCACATTCATACTGGGTATATAACAACCATAGCACACACCAAATGAACTTCACATTCATACTGGGTATATACAACCATAGCACACACCAAATGAACCTCACATTCATACTGGGTATATAACAACCATAGCACACACCAAATGAACCTCACATTCATACTGGGTATATACAACCATAGCACACACCAAATGAACCTCACATTCATACTGGGTATATAACAACCATAGCACACACCAAATGAACCTCACATTCATACTGGGTATATAACAACCATAGCACACACCAAATGAACCTCACATTCATACTGGGTATATAACAACCATGGCACACACCAAATGAACCTCACATTCATACTGGGTATATAACAACCATAGCACACACCAAATGAACCTCACATTCATACTGGGTATATAACAACCATAGCACACACCAAATGAACCTCACATTCATACTGGGTATATAACAACCATAGCACACACCAAATTAATACATAAATCAGTATTCCAAGCAATGCTTTCATTTATCCAATAAATATAATTTTAGTTTTTGCTTAAATGATGACAAACTACACTGAATATCAAATAATTAGGATGATATGTTCCATACTTCAACTTCTTTATGTCTAAGTGTTCTTGTTATAAGCTTTCTTCTGCTCACTGGGATATTTTACTTGTGCCTTTGTCTAGTTAAATGTGCATGCATATCCCTATTAACACGAAGCATACCATCCATTAAAGATAGAGTAATACCCTTGATATATTTGAACATTAATGTTCACAGAATGTATACAGAACACATAGACGTTAGGAAAACATAATAATTTCAAAGATTTAAAAATGGGTTCAGAATGTTGTCAATAATGAGCTGATTTGATAATTCTAACAGTGTTTGTAATAGCGTAATAGTTGGTTTAATGTGGCAGTTACTAGCTGTATCCCAGACCTCTCTATTATGAATAATATATGGATATACAAAACAGTTGTATAATGCAAGCAGTGTTGTAATATTAAAAAAACAAAAAATTATAACAGATACGACAAAATAAATAATGTACAACTCCTATGTATGAGTGTTTTCAGGTTTAAAAACAAATATTAATCAGCAGAAACAAATGATAAATGAGACACTGAGAATCACTGCCAAGTAAATATATACAGACTTTGTGTATACTCTTGAAATTGCGCTCGCCATTAGATGTATTCCAATTTCTAAGACATTATAGGAGGGAAATAATTATATTACCTACTATTTTTTTACACATATCCATTCTATTTTTTACGGGTGTCATCAAAAGATTTGTATCAGCTTAAAATACATTTAAAGGGGTTTGGCTGATTCTTGTTTAAAGTTAATTATTTATCAGATTATGGCTACAGCTACTTTAAATACTATATCTTAACCTAACTTGTGATTATTACATTCCTTTTCATACAGCACTCTGATAAGCAAGAACATATTTGTATTTTCTTGAAATCTCTAAATTTATAGAATGGCCATAACACCTATATTGATAAAGAACAATGTATTGTCAACTTTTCCCGTATAAGTTTGTAGTTCAATATCTATCTATCTATTGCCTGACACTGTGATCCACTAAGGGGTGGCCACGAACGAAATGGCCCCATGCACCTCTGTCCCCAGTCAGTCGATGCCCCTCCTCCCATCCAGCACCGCCTTCACTCATATACTTCTTAACTCCATCCTTCCACCTCTCACTCGGTCTACCTCTCCTTCTCTGTCCTTCCACCTTACTCTCGTACACTCTCTTAGTCATTCTCTCACTTCCCATACGTTCCACATCGCTGAACCATCTCAAGGTGTTCCTTTCACACTTTTCAGTACATCTACATCCACACCACACCTCTCTCGTACTTCCTCATTCGTCTGTCTATCCCTCCATGTAACTCTGCACGCACTTCTCAAGTAGGGTAACTCATTTCCACCCCTCTCACTCTTGGTTTGAGTCTCTTCACCATCATCCATGCTTCGCTCCCGTAAGTCAATGTTGGGATTACCACACTGTTATACAAGGACTTCTTTACTTCCATGCTGACCACCCTATTTCTTATTACTGCTTTCAGCGTTCCTACAACCCTCTTCCCCTGTTGCACCCTCTCTCGCACATCTTCATCCATACTCCCATTTGTACTCAACACACTGCCCAAATACTTAAATGAGCTGACATTCTCAATAGCCTGACCGTTCAGCCTCAGCTCACACTCTGTGGCTGCACCCCTTTCAAAGACCATAACCTTGCTCTTCCCTGCATTTACCTTTAGATTTCGTTTTTCACACACTGTTCCAAACATATTTCCCAGCCCCTGCACCTCCCATTCACTATCCCTCATCAGAACTGTATCATCAGCAATCAGCAGTACAGGCAACTTCCACTCGTTTCCGCCCCTTATCAGAGGTACACCAACATACACTGCTCTTTCATGTATTCTTGTAGTTCAATTGCTGTACATATATAATCACTTAATTTTGGTAATCAATATACACTTATGTTTATGAGAGTACTGGACTCTTGGGACACCGCATACCGGAGATGCAGGGTTGCCACGATAATAAGGTATGATATTATAAACTTAGTGACTGTATGTCGCTCTCATCCACTTTTATTCCTTCTTACGAGTCTGAGGTTGCGTGGATTTGAAAACATGGAAAGAAAATCACCCAGTTTTCACGCTCACTCGGATAGTTTGAAAACAATCTAATTAAAATGCTGGGCCGGGGCCATTGAGGTTCAAGAATGCTATTGTGGTCGAGATTGGCCATTACTGAGACGTTGTGGAGTGCATGGGGATGGGGACGAGAGAGAGAGAGAGAAAGAGAGCGGATTAGTTAGAGTTAGACTTAGTTATAAACAGTTATGGAGCCCCACAACACAATATTTCCGATACCTTATGGTCCAATACATGGAGATACGGCAAGGGGAAAATAAGAAAAATGTCATTGTGAGTACCTGGAAGTAACATTGGTATGTGGGTGAAGGAGACCAAAGTCAAAGCTGCCTGTAACTAGTATCTCTTCCAAAGTTGGAAGAGTGACAGAGAGCCAAATTCAAGGTACGTTTGAGTCAAAATGTCTGGACACACAGAGTTAGAAGCAGTTTAAGTGATAAGTTAAGGGGAAGACAGATTGATGGAAAGATTTCCAAAGCTTGTTAAGTTGAAAAGTTACTGGGAAAATTGGTTCAATCTTGAGTTACAGAGTTGGACAGAATAAGGGTGGGTGTGTGTTGAAAGGCGGCTGCTGTCTACTCTCAGTAAAGGGATGAGGTATACACAGAAAACTTTAGAACACTGATTATTGTAATAGCGGTAGAAGAATGAGAGAGATGCAACACTGCAGCGTGTATAGAGAGATTGTAGGGAAATAGTAAGAGGAAGTGAGTTGATGAGATTAATTGTTTTTGATTCTACCCTTATGAGAAGTGCAGTATGGATGAAACCTCCCCATACATGTGAACAAAGCTCAATACATGGGTGCACTGCACCTCTATACTGAGCAAGAAGAATTCCGGGGCGAAAAACCCATTGAGAACACACTATCTTCTGGGAAGTTGTTTTAGCAAGATTGGTAATATGATCTTTCCAAATAAGGTCAAGAGAAAAAAAGAAATACCATGTATACTGAGAGAAGATGAAGGGTTGACTTATTGTTGCCCACTAGACCTAACAGGTCTGCCCAGCATTGCCCATAATTATCTGCACCAAGGATTATAGAGTGGGTGAGTATGGTCTCACAATACTGCAAGTGCTACATAGCCGGGTACCAGTGCTACATAACCGGGTACGGTACTCATCAGTCTCTGAGGCCTAGCAGGCAGACTGGTAAATGAGGGACTTTTCATAATTATCTAATCTCAAAACTAAGGCAATTTTTGTATTATTAATTATTAAATATGCAAACTTAAAGTTATGTTGCATAGTTCCCATTATGCCTCTGAAAGAGATTAAATGGCAAAATCAAAGGAACATCATGCCCATTTTTCTGTATTCTCTCTCAAACTCAACGCAATATTTTAACAACATTGCCTCGGTTTTCCACCCTGCTAACTAACTAGCAATGTTTTTGTCTACACCAAGGAGTTATGATTGGCAGCCTTGCTGGTATGTACAGTAGGTAAATCAACCCAGGTAGCACCATGGGATAGGGACAGTCAGCCTCCAAGTCCTATCAGGTTTGCTCAGTATTGCCTGTGCCCATGTCAAGTAGTTAAGGATCGAGTAAAAACCTGATATGGGAGTATTCTACCCAAAGTGTGACATACGCTAGAACTAACCAGTTTCCAGAGCCATTTAAAGGCATGCAGGACCATGCTCATTCAGCACTTGCCATATTGTTTTTCCAGAAATCTGGAGATCAAAACTGCGCAACATATTCCAGTGGTAACTGTATGAAGCATTATAATATGGATTGCAAGACCTATCTGATTTTACCTAGAGCGAATATTATGAGAGGAGATTATAGTACCAGGGAAGTACTACCAGGAAGGAGCAATAGGTGGTGTATTAGGATTGATAGATTATAGTACCAGGGAAGTACTACCAGGAAGGAGCAATAAGTGGTGTATTAGGATTGATAGATGTCTTGTTTCACCATATAGTACTACCAGGAAGGAGCAATAGGTGGTGTATTAGGATTGATAGATGTCTTGTTTCACCATATACAATAGGTGGTGTATTAGGATTGATAGATGTCTTGTTTCACCATATACAATAGGTGGTGTATTAGGATTGATAGATGTCTTGTTTCACCATATACAATAGGTGGTGTATTAGGATTGATAGATGTCTTGTTTCACCATATACAATAGGTGGTGTATTAGGATTGATAGAAGTCTTGTTTCACCATATACAATAGGTGGTGTATTAGGATTGATAGATGTCTTGTTTCACCATATATTACTACCAGGAAGGAGCAATAGGTGGTGTATTAGGATTGATAGAGGTCTTGTTTCACCATATACAATAGGTGGTGTATTAGGATTGATAGAAGTCTTGTTTCACCATATACAATAGGTGGTGTATTAGGATTGATAGGTGTCTTGTTTCACCATATAGTACTACCAGGAAGGAGCAATAGGTGGTGTATTAGGATTGATAGATGTCTTGTTTCACCATATACAATAGGTGGTGTATTAGGATTGATAGGTGTCTTGTTTCACCATATACAATAGGTGGTGTATTAGGATTGATAGGTGTCTTGTTTCACCATATACAATAGGTGGTGTATTAGGATTGATAGATGTCTTGTTTCACCATATACAATAGGTGGTGTATTAGGATTGATAGGTGTCTTGTTTCACCATATACAATAGGTGGTGTATTAGGATTGATAGGTGTCTTGTTTCACCATATACAATAGGTGGTGTATTAGGATTGATAGGTGTCTTGTTTCACCATATACAATAGGTGGTGTATTAGGATTGATAGATGTCTTGTTTCACCATATACAATAGGTGGTGTATTAGGATTGATAGATGTCTTGTTTCACCATATACAATAGGTGGTGTATTAGGATTGATAGATGTCTTGTTTCACCATATACATTCTTTTGCGTGTCATTCCGGGCCACAGTTACACAAAGAGTAATTATAGCTTGCACACTTTAATTGTCTTACATTAATTCATGTGTGCTATATAATCAACAATAATTTAATCCAATTATATCTTCTTTGACGTGGAAGTGACTCATAGCCTTGCCAGTTAATCCCTTGAGTACTAGCAACGCGTAATATATTATATTCTAGCTAGTTTTAGACGATATTATGCAACTTAGGAAGGATCTGTGGTAGTTTAAAGGGTTGGTTGAGATAGTTTAAAGCCTTATTATTGCTAGAGGTCCTTCCTAAGCTGAATACAATCGTCTAATAAGTTACCAAAATATGATAAAGAGAACGTCCCTGGTGCTGTACGGGTTAACCCATCTAAGGAAAGTATAACTCCAAACAGCAAACCTCCCCCTATACAGTACATTCCATCAATCTGGAGGAAGAGCCAGCTGGTTGGGACTGGGCTTGCATCTCTCTTCTTTTAAACATAACCTCTTCCCCCAATCAAAGATAGATATTAGTTTTGAGTTCTATTCTATTTATACTTTTGTGTCTTTTTTTTTTTGGTATGTGGAAATCAAGGTTCGAATCCCGGTAGGATCACATGCTTTCATTAATTTCATTGGGAGGTGATTGGTCTTGGGAGTGAAATTAATACATTAGATTGCACTAGAAATTGCAAAGTGTGTGGTACTAGGCAAAATAAGGGCGATGTAGCATTTGTGGCAACAGAACCTTGTCTCCTTTTCTTGTCTCTGCTAGAAGCTCGGGGAAATGTTGGACGTTGAGGAGTTTTCGACAGTAAGTGTATTTTTTACAAGTTTTCTAAATACATATTGTGAGAATTAAATTGAAATGATAGAATGCTAGAACATTTTGATTGAGAGAAAAACATTACTGATGGAGTAAAAGAGAAGGATTGTTTGCTTTATGTTAACAACAGCTGACATAAGGGTTCTGATGAGGTGAACGGTATGTGAAAGATAGATAGATAGATAGATAGATAGAGAGAGAGAGAGAGAGAGAGAGAGAGAGAGAGAGAAGCTGACCGACCGATCGACCTTTCTTGGTATTCTGTGCAGTTTCTTGAATTACAATGGCCTCATAGCAGTTTTCAGTTGCTGCGAAACAAAAAGATGCACGCCAGAGCAAAACAAATGAGCTTAGGTTCGGTATGGAATGCCAGGAAGTGTCACACAGACTGGCCGAAAATAGGCACTCACCAGGGAATTTTCAAACATGTTTGAAAATTCCTTGGCGTTTGCTGAGACGCAACATCACGGTGCTGTAGAACACATCGGAATTTTCTTGAGAATATACACATTTGGATGCCGAATGGACCACGAACTGCGTTTTGTGGCAAGTCGGTGCCTGATTCTTGTAGGTGGGAAAGGGGCTTAAGAAAACTAACAAAAAGTACTATAAAAAAGAGGAAATGGTTTTGGGCAGGTCATATATTTAGAAGAGTTGATAACAGATGAACAACTAGAGCAACAGAATGGGAACCTAGAAATAGAGCTAGATGAAGGGATAGACAGAGAACCAGATGGAGGGATGAGATCCGAAAGTTTTCTAGGGTGGGATGGAACAGACTAACATCTGACCGGTTAGAATGGACAAAATTGTGGAGGCCTTTGTCCTGCAGTGGACTAACTCAAACTGATGATGATGGTGTAGTGGCTTTGGTGGGTGACAACCCTGAGCATTCATATCAAGAACTACTTGGGATGGATCGAGTTGTGGCTGAGGACCTCATCCGGAAACACGTCCAGTACTGAAGTCGAGGATTGTGAGCAGCTTGGTATACACCTCCATTGAAGAAGAGTATTGTTGACCTTCATCTTACCAAAACCATGAGGACCTACACAATTCTCAAATGTGCCCTGTCAGTGCCCATAGCAGCATTAAAGTTTCCATGAACAATGAGAGTGTTCCAAACATGGAATTGATCTACAATTGAGTACAGTTTGGCATAAAGCAGTTTCTTATTTTATAAATCAATCTTCTTAGTTTTAACGTACACGATATAAGAAGCCTATGTGTGTTTCAGTCTCACGATCATTATAGTAGGGTCATTTGCTTGGAATCCGTGACCATTTTGTTCCTACCTTTTTCTCTCGATGGATTTGACAACCTGAACCATTTTAAAGGAAAATTAGCTCCTATGCCCCTCTGAAAAATGACGGCTAACTCTGCTAGAGCCCAATATTCAAAATGGCCACCAACGCCATCTTGAAAAACATGAAATGTAATATCTCTGGCATCAGATGAGCTACAAGGACGAATGAGGTGTCCTTTTTCACTAATTCTGGCATTACAAATCCACTGGAATGGTTATTGTATTGTATTGTATTGTATAGTTATTGTATTGTATTATAGTCATTGTACATACTAATCTGCCACTTCACTGTCACTACATGATTCACTGTATGAGCCACTATCAGAATCACTGTCCTCACTTTCGCTGCTATCATCACTGTTGTTCTCTGCTTGCGGTTTTGTAGGTAGTGGTATGGATGGGGGAAGTGGGGGCTGGGTTGAACGGACAGGCAGACATAGGCCATTTACAAGATGCCATCCATGGCCGATCGGTGAGGGGTGACTTTGGAGCTGGTAATGCTTTTGCAAATATGCAAGATAGTTTGCACGCTCCAAGTGTGGACGGAGACTGTCCAAGTCAGGCACAAGTCGGATAGTGCTTTTTTCTTCTGAGCTCTCCACTGTGCTGCCCTCGCATCTCCCAGAGTCTTGCTTTTGGTATCACCATACACATATCGAATGACAAACCGCTCCAAATCACTGATGACCTGTTCTGTGACTAGGAGCTGTGTACCACATGCTGCTAGCAGGTCGTGTGCCTCTTTAGACTTCTCCAGACGATCTGCGATGAGCTTCTTGCTTGCTCCATAGAAGCCAGAGTTGTGGTCACACCCAGTGAGGACATGAAGTGGTATGATGGATGCAGCCATTGCCTCACTGCACAAACATCGGGCATCGATAAGCTGACGTTTGCGTTTCACACACAGGATTCCTGTTGTCTTCTGAGCAACATATGCCGCTTGCACGTAGTTGTCGGTGTCCTCTGTGTCAAGAACGACAGCTGCTGTGTAGCTGTCTGACCGGAGCACACTATAATATATGGTGAGCATTGCCGTATCTGCCTCTGCATGGGAGCATGGGAGCATGTGAGCTCTGGCACAAGCTTGCCTGTGGTGAGATTCTTTGCATTTTTTTTTTTTTTTTTTTTTCTATGTGATTGAGGGAGGCAAAAGGCATAACTGCCTATAGCGAGTGCCTCCCCCATAGTTGAAAGAGTGACAGGGCCAAAATCAAGGGACGTTCGAGCCAAAATGCCTGGACACACAGAGTTTGAAGCAATTTAAGTCATAGGAAGAGGGAAAGACTGATTCTGGGAGAGAGTTCCAGAGCTCAGATGTTGAGTAGAAGAAAGTTTGAGAGTAACGTTTCACTCTTGGGTTGGAGAGTTGCACAGAGTAGGGGTGGGATTGAGTTGCAAGACGGGTACCACGTGCCCTACGTAAAGGAGGTGGTATGCACTGGGATAGCTCTGAGGAACACTGATTATTATAGTAGCGATAGAATAGCGAGAGAGATGCAACATTGCGGCGGAGAGAGAGAGATTGCAGAGAGTTGGTGAGTGGACGGGAGTTAATGATACGAAAGGCCTTCCTTTCAACTTTGTCTAGGAGAGCGGTGTGAGAGGAACCTCCCCACACATGTGAACAATACTCAATACAAGGGCGCACTATGCCCCTGTACAGAGCAAGAAGCTGTGCAGGGGAAAAGAACCCCCTAAGGCGGTTGAGCACACCCAGCGTCTGGGAGGCTGCCTTAGCAAGACTGGTAATATGGTCCTTCCAAATGAGAGCAGAAGAAAAAGAGACACCAAGAATATTGAGAGAAGATGAAGGGTTGATTTGTGTATTGTTGAAGAATAAGGGATAGTCCGCTGGGAGATCCTGACGGGTAGATAGATGGAGAAATTGGGTTTTGGAAGCATTAAAGTTAACAAGGTTTTCTCTGCCCCAATTGGAAATAGTATTTAGATCAGAATTTAAGAGTTCTATGGCTTCATTACGTTTGTCGTTGAGGGATTGCTGGCTGGGGCGTTCTGAAAAACTAATGGAGTAGTGTAAGGTTGAGTCGTCTGCGTATGAATGGATGGGAATTAAGGTACAGTTAAGGAGATCATTTATAAAAATTAGAAAGAGAATAGGAGATAGGACAGAGCCCTGAGGAACACCGGAGTTTATAGGGTGAGGAAGTGAACAATGGCCGTCCACAACCGCAGCTATGGAACGGCCGGAAAGGAAATTAGAGACAAAGGCACAGATGGAGGGATAGAAACCGAAGGAGGGTAGTTTAGAAATTAAAGATTTATGCCAGACTCTATCGAAGGCTTTCGATATGTCTAGTGCAATAGAAAAAGTCTCACCGAAGTCCCGAAAGGAGGATGACCAAGAGTTAGTAAGATATGAAAGAAGATCACCAGTAGAGCGACCCTTAAGGAAGCCATACTGGCGATCTGAGAGCAGATTATGAGAAGAGAAATGCTTAAGAAATTTGGAAGCAAGAATAGTTTCAAAAACTTTAGAAAGACAAGAGATAAGAGCAATTGGACGATAGTTGGAGGGTTGGGAGCGGTCACCCTTCTTTGGGACAGGTTGAATGTGAGCAAACTTCCAGCATGAAGGGAAGACGTTAGAGGATAGACAGAGACGAAAGAGTTTGCCTAGGCAGGGAGTCAGCACGGAAGCACAGTTTTTGAGAACAACAGGAGGAACACCGTCCGGACCGTACGCCTTATTAGTGTTAAGCCCAACTACACAGTAGATAATCTCGGTGCTAGTTGTTGCTGCTGTTCTCTGGAATTCCGTTTGAAGAAATGCCTGAAGGTGGATTTTGTTCTCAGGTTTACCCAGGAGAGCATGGAAAACTTTACTAGAAGGAAATTTATCTTTTGTCTTCATGAAGACATTGCTGATTGGCAGGTTTTTTTTGGCGCAGTATTCTCTCACTGTCCTTGATTGTGTAATTCTGATCATATGAATCATTGACGCAAATGATGCGCTCAGCATGCTTGTGTCTCGTTAGAACGAAGTGCACAAACTTCTCTGCATAATCTCCCCAGATATACTTGGTACCATCTCCCTTCTCTCTGTCTTCAATGGTAGTTGTTAGGCGCCAGATGAGGCCCATATCAATAATAGACGTGTATACATCAGGCTCTGGAATGACAGTCATAGTTAGTTTTTGTTGAAGCTTTTGTTGAATGCATGGATCACACCACAAATTCTTTGCACCGATGTGTCAGGAGGAGGAGTACTTTGATCAGCTGGTGGCTTCCTGAGAGGTGGTTCCCCACGCTTCGCTGTCTTGTATGGGTTTACTTTTTGCATTTCACTTCCGAGCTCTTTGAGAGTTGTCGAGAGGTTTGATGCAAAGTTGGCACCGGGAACTGGTCTATCCTTGTGATTCTCGGAAGGAAGTTCTGTATCAAATGATTCTGGCTGCACAAACATGACATTAGTGCGGTGTGACTGGCCAGCACCGGTCAGTGTGTCGCTCTTAAAGTCATCGTTGTCGACTATAGCGATAGCAGGCTTACCCTCAGGTAGTTCGAAGGGGCAATCAGATGAGCACTTGAGGTCATTGACCACCCAAAAATCTCGCAGCATAAGTACATCATTGTAACTGATGCCCAGTCCATCTTTGTGCATTATGTCGACTATTTCCCTACTCTTGGTCAGTCCATGTAGCAAGACAGAGAGATTTATCTCAAATGCAGTGCATTTTCCAGTGATGTAGCTTGTGAGGATAGATGCAATCGATCAGACGGATGGACCGTCATCAATTGCAGACTTATTTGGGTGTTTCAGCCATGTGAGCAGCTTCAGCAGGAGCTCACTGAGGTCTTCTTCTCTCTCCAACTCGTGTATATATGGGAGCCAGGGAATAGTATTTGTCCTGATGACTTTCTCTTTGAGTCATGCCGCAACATTCATCACCAACTGATCATTGCTGACACCCAATGAAGATATTGCCACCTCGATGTATGTACCTGCTGCTGTTGTATCATATACCAGTTCACTCACATTCTTTTGAATGCGTTCATGAAATCCGATGTCTTCCCCAAATTCATTGACGAGAATTTCCTTTAACACCTTACGAGCGGCCTATGCGGTTTATTTATATGTACCGCCCAGCGGGGTGTTTTTAGCCAAAATAGGGCTGTTTACGTGATCATTTTCATGCCTAAATAAGACCCAGAACGTAAAACAAGTATCTATCCCTGAAAGGGCATAAACAGAGCTTTCGAATGACACCATAACGATCCTTTTATGATGGCTAGTTTTCTTGCAATAACCGTGCAACGCGAGTGCAAAAAGCATGTAATTAGGCACTTTCCCCATACAATTCCGTATATAGCGAGTGAGAGAGGGAGGGAGGGAGGAGGTGGGATTCGTGTCAGTAGGTTCGCCGCGGTGGTCTGGAGCAGTCATACGCTCGCTACTCTCCTGCCACCACTTGTCTCTCTCTCTCAGCCACATTACGTGCTGAAATTGCCACACGATATATGTCGAGCACCGCCACATAGTCCAGCTTTATTTAACTCGACTTATGTTGCGCCCCGACATTTAAGGGTTAAGTAGCTGGATTTTACTACTGAGTATATAATGTCCGTGATTTGAGATAATGCGCTTATAGTCCTGCAGCAGGCCTTGCAGTGTGCGAATTTCATGGTCTTTGAAGATGACTTGACGAATATGATGAAAGAAGAGAGCTTGTGCCTCTCGGAGGTTTACACGCTGCAGATGTTGAGTGCTTTCATCTGAAAGGGGCTTGTGGTCGCTTACATATTTGCGCCAGCACGCACGATGGTAGCGGATTTCCAACCCAAATGCTGTTTGACTATCTGGGATGGATGCAATCAGAGTGTCAAGTCTCAATCTCATGACCTCATCTTCCAGACGGACAGTATGTAACTTGAATTTAGTCCAGGCATCTACTGTTGATAGGAGTAAAATCTGCTTGTCACGATCACTACTCTTGTATGCCCCCTTCATGCACCACACACATAGAGTCTTATCGTGAAGGACACCCATACTGGAGCGGAGCCTTTTAGGTGCACTGGCCTCTGGGGAAGGGTCTTGTTGATCTGATGCTTCATCTCTTTCAAGACGTTCCTCGGATTTGTGTTTGCGTTTTTTGGCTTGAGAGAGCTTGCGCTTGCTGGATAATGATGCATAACAAGTGCTATGCATGTGGTGACCCTTTGGTCCCTTCTCCCAATCCACATTTTCATGTATATGTTGAAACTTATCAAGTTCTTTCCATTGTAAAGACTTTTCCCGGATGGATTCCCACTTCTCAGGTGTAATGTTTTCCAAACGATCATCTGCGGTACATCGCTTACCACAGAGTAAAATGCACTCGTATTCATTTAATGTCTTGTCTGGTAACTCTTCACTCTCTCTTCTATTATCCATTATTTCGGTCACTTCACAAGTCAGCGATTTTCATCAGATGGGCATGCGATCCATCTGAAACAGTAAAAAAGTAATATTAGATATACACCGCAGGTAACAACAGTGATGATAGCAGCGAAAGTGAGGACAGTGATTCTGATAGTGGCTCATACAGTGAATCATGTAGTGCCAGTGAAGTGGCAGATTAGTATGTACAATTAGTATAATACAATACAATAACAATACAATATACAATACAATACAATACAATAACCATTCCAGTGGATTTGTAATGCCAGAATTAGTGAAAAAGGACACCTCATTCGTCCTTGTAGCTCATCTGATGCCAGAGATATTACATTTCATGTTTTTCAAGATGGCGTTGGCGGCCATTTTGAATATTGGGCTCTAGCAGAGTTAGCCGTCATTTTTCAGAGGGGCATAGGAGCTAATTTTCCTTTAAAATGGTTCAGGTTGTCAAATTCATCGATAGAAAAAGGTAGGAACAAAATGGTCACAGATTCCAAGCAAATGATCCTACTATTATACGATCATGAACTGGACTAACTTCTTCCACTGAGAGAACTAAAAGGGGTGAGTTTGCCACAACCATCCCCTTTAGGTGAGCTCCATTGCTACAGCCAGACCAGTAGTATGTATAAGGTTGACTCACTGCTGCCTGATTGGCTCACCTGAGAGAGGGCTGCTATGTGGGGCAGTAGGTCATCATCCGAATGTTAAGATTTTGCAATTCCCAACATGGAGACCCGCATGGAAATTTAATCTTGGAACTAGTCTTCAGAGTCGTGAAATGTCTGTGCTGCCATAACTAGTGGCCGGACGGATTGCCGACGGACATTTGGCCGAACGGACATTTGGCCGAACGGTTAGGTTAAGTTAGGTTAAGTTAGGTTAAGTTAGGGTCTGTCGGCCAAATGTCCGTCGGCAATCCGTCCGGGAGCCGCCATAACTACTCCCAAAATTAATAGTTGGGCCGCCAAGGTCCCAACACATTTCTGAATACAGGGGTCTCGGGGTTGTAGTGGCGAGCAGTGCTATTACCAGGGCTGAGATGCAAGCCTTGCCCCTTACCTCCAGGGCACTGGAAGCCATGTGGGGAGGTATATGGCTTAGGGATTTCCTTTTTAGTATTGAAGGAATTTTTCTATGTGTAAGAAGAAGACAAGAGGGAGGCAAAGTTGCCTGTCTAAAGTGCCCCCCCCCCTCTCCCCCCCCCCCCCCCTGTCTCCCACAAAAGCAAATAACAATAAAATAATAATATTTATAATAAATAATAATGAAAGAATGATAGATATCTGAATTAAAAGTACGTTAGAGTGAGCATGTATGGACATATGGAACTTAAAACAGTTTACGTTGTAGGATGAGGGACAGATAAATTAATGTAGAGTGCCAAAGTTTACTTGTTAAGTGGAAAAAGAGTAGGAGTTAATTAAGCTAGTGTAGAGTATAAAGTGCATGTGCCTTTGTGTAAGAAAGAACGAGTGTGTGCATCTTACTAACAAGCTAAAATGGCTCTCTGAGTAACCAAGGCACTAAAAGAAAGAGTCAGCAAAGCAGGCCAAGTAATGAGACAGAATGTCTAGCAATCTTTATACACCACATAAACTTCATAAAGCTTTCCCTGGGAGTACTTCCCTGACCGGCAGGTACAGTCAGAAACCGCAGTTTCTGAGACACCTGGATAGGGCCCGGACATTGGGAGCGTATTGTTTCTGGACGACAGCCCACTTTAACTATCACAAGGCCGCACACGTTTCGAATCAATAGATACTTCACTCAGTCTGCCATGTAAAATTAGTGTGCAGTTGTTGTGCTACGATACAATTTATTTTACAGAATCTGATATAAAAATGACAAAAATACCATTGTTTGTTATTCCCTCCTGTATCTATATTGAACACGGATAGCTATTAAAGAATTAAGAATGTAAAGAAACTCTACCAAACCGCAGTGAATGGACAGGCTTTCGTTGTGTGTGTGTTGCGACGCATGCCGAGTATGAGCATGCTGTACAGAACGCTCAGTCAGGCCCCACTCTCGCTAGGATCGTCAGGGCAGGAACTTTGGCTGTAGTCTGTGTAGAGTTTCCTAACTCAGTTTATGTGAACCGTTGTACTATAAGTATTATAATTATGTATTTTGTTTTCTTCTAAGTCAACGAGTTCTATTTTATATCATTAGATATAAGTATTGTGTGTGGGACTTATACATAATGATGAGAGAGAGAGTTATGTAACGACGGCCAGTGAGCGCGCCACGAGGTGTGTAGGCCTCACTCCCTCCTCCCTCCTCCCTCCTCCCTCATCAAGCGCGTGGGAAATCCTTTGTCGATCCCAGATTGAGAGAGAATATGACGTCATGATTGCCAGTGGGCGGTCCTTAAGTAGTTTGAGATATGCCGCTAGAGGGCCGAGTATAAAAAGGAGAGGTCCTCGCCACAATTCTTTAGAACTCATCAGGCAGAGCGACTTCTCATATCCCTTGCAACTATCCATATTCTTCCGACTGATGTGAACTTTCTCTACTCTCTGAACAGCCTATCTTCTTCTCTTCTCGTCCCTTTTTAACCAATGACCCCTTTGGTGCAGATTTAGTCAGCCAAAGTATTATCGCTTGAGTTCTCACGAGATAAGTGCCTGTTAGATAGCCTATTTTTGGAAGGGTTAACTAGAATAGGATTGATTGATGTTTGTTGCACTCGTATATGCATTTCCCTGTGTGCGATTATTCATGTTCCTGTTTTCTGCTGGTTTAGGCAATGCTAGACTGGGATAGGGTTTCTGAGTTGTGATTTCCTATGAGTACTAGGTTGCGGTTGAACCAGTACAATTGCAACGGAGACGTGGAACGCCTAGGTGGTCTTTCTGACTGTGTACCGTGGGAGTTTAGCACTGTGTTGCGAGTGAGGGCTTTTGCCTCTGCCACCCAACACTGTGCTATCTCATTTGCTTGACTTTGAGAGGATCGCCAGGAGAGAACCAGATACTAGTGATCTGGATCTCTCAAGAGAGCATCCCGTCAATTAACGTAATTTGGCCGCACAGTCTTAAGGACCTCGCTAGGCTACGAGCCGCTTGCTCAGCCATTGTCTCTTAACCTTATGTATCCCAGCTAGACTTTGCTCGACCAGCAGATACAGCATAGTATTGAAGCTTCTCCTTATGTATATTATTGTTTATGCACTATTGATTTCATGTGTGGCACGCTTAGCTACTTCAGAGATTAGTGGCCCACGAGCACAATCTTAGTAGGCTATTGCCAGTGCATTGTCGGAGTACTTCTTCTTAATGTTTGCCATATCCTATTGCTTATTCTTATAATTCTTCTTATGTCAATTTAAAGCCTTTAATTACCAGTGAGTTATTCATTAAATTGCTGTTCAAAATCCGATACTTACTTCTTATGAGTATTCGAGAAGCATCTAACTTATCAGAAGATTCCTTGCTTGATGCTCGAGGACTATTGTTTAACGTAACGTAATAGTGCCGATCCGAAGTAGAGGGTGGAGGACTTCTTAAGTTCTTAGTCAAGGGTGGATTACTTCGGCTTCGGCCAACACTATTCTTTAGTGTTGTAGTACTTTCTTCTTTGTTTGATTGTTGACCAGACTAGATAACTCCCATCTTGTTATTAGTCTGTTGTGTGAAACGCTAGTACCGAGTTCTTGTATACCCCGTTATAGCAGATAGAACAGTGGAGGGTAGTGCGTTTTTTGTTCGGCTGGCAGTACTCTGGGGTTGGGATCGTGTGTTTCCGTTGTGGCAGCGAGCCATACTCGAGTCCTGTGTAAGAGCCCTAGTGTACCCGAGTGCCCGGTCGTAACAAATGGCGACCTTGCTTAGGATTTTGTGAACAGTATAATTTTTTGCAGAGTTGTACAACATTTGTTTGTTCGTACTTTAGCGTGCATATTGAAGAATATTTTTTTTTGTAAGGCAATTAGGAGAGCATTTAAGAGACCCCAGTTAATTTAGTAATTAGTGCTTACATAAGGGAGTTTAACACTTTTGTCTCGAGAATTTTTTGTGAACTTCAGTATGTCGTGCCCTAGTATTGACGAGGAGCGAGAGATGCCAGTTGAAGAGGTGCCGTTAGTAATCAGTGAGGAGGATGCTAGAGTTTTTGTGAGTAAGCGGTACCACGTGACGGAGGAGAGGTTGACTGGGGTGAATATTTATGGCTTGCACCTGATAGCCAAGGTTTTGGGTCTATCCAATGTAGGAGGGATGTCCAAGGGGGAGCTGATTTCCTGGGTGTTGCGTGGGCGACATGGGGTTTCGGAGGAGAGGCGTTTGGGGGGGTTTTCTCCCCAGATCCCCTCTCACTCGACTCCCACAGTGCCGTCCACTCAAGTACCGGAGGTTAGCACCCTCCCACAGAGGGATGAGAATTGGAAGATTGGAGTGCCCTCGGGCGGTGCGTATGGTGGTTCCCCAGTTCTTGCCCTCCCTCCTTCAGTAGTGGCAGCTCCCTCTTCCTGCCTGTCTCCAGATATGATATTTAAACTTGAGATGGCTAAGATTGAGTCTAGGAGGCATGAGAAGGAGATTGAGGCTGAGATTAGGAGACACGAGGCTGAGCTTAGATACGACTCAGAGAAATATTGTGCTCAAATAGATTTAGATAAGACTCGTGCAGAGTCGACAGGGATTCGGATGGGCCGTGAGGGCCAAGTAAGAGAACAGTCCTTGTCCCAATTAGTCAAGTTGGTGCCGGCATTTAGTGAAACTGAAGTCACAGAATTTTTTAATAGTTTTGAGAAGAAGTGTAGGGAGCATAATTGGCCTGAAGAGAAGTGGGCAGCTCTGGTCTCCTCAAGACTTACGGGTAAGGGTCTGAAGGCTTATGATGCACTGCCTTTAGAGTCTTGCATTGACTACCCAGAATTGAAGAGAGCTGTCCTACGGGCATACGAGTTGCAACCAGAAACATATCGATTGAAGTTTCGGGGTGTTACAAAGACTAGGGAGGCGACCTTTCTTGAACATGCCCGGGACTTAAAAGATGCACTTACAAACTGGACACGTTCTGAGAAAGCTGAGACGGCCGAACAGTTGACTGAGCTGTTTCTGCTCGAGCAGTTTTATAAGTGTACAGGTGCAGAAATGACTTTAACAATTAAAGAAAAGAACCCTAAAACTCTACAGGAGGCAGCTGAGATGGCTGACCTCCGGCTATCACTAATTCGTGGGTGCGGGTCTGCCCAGCGTAGTGAGGCAGGTAACAAGGGGCGTGATGCCCCACCCCCCCGAGTTAGTGATATACCTTATGCAAACAAGTACAAGAGCTATGATACCAAGACTGACCACAAGACTAGCACCGTCCCATTTAAGAAGGGGCCGGGCCCTTCCCAGTACCAAGGGAAGCCCAGAGGGGAGTTGGAGTGTTATCATTGTCATGAAAAGGGGCACTTTGCAAGAGTCTGTCCTAGCAAACCACCTACAGCAGCTGTGTCTTTGGCCTGCAACATTGGTGTGTCTCCGAAGTTTTCTGAGTTTGCCCGGGGCAGTTCGTCAGAGGCTGAGGCACAGCCAATGCAGAAGCACCTGGGAGGCTCGAACCCTGCTCAGGATGTTTTTTGCGACCATAGAGGACGGGGTTGCGTGATGTGGGCGGGGCGCAAGCATGGAGTAGAGGTCTTGCGTGATACAGGTGCTTCCCAGACTTTGATGAATAACTTGACTGGCTACCCTATAAATGCGGCTCGGGTGGTAGTGGTGCAGGGTATTAATGCAACTCGGTCATACCCGCTGGTGCGGTTGGAGTTGGAGGTGGATGGTGTGGCACGTGAATTGGATGTTGGGATTGTGGAGAAACTGCCAGTGGAGGGCGTCGACCTTCTTCTCGGCAACGACTTTGCAATGCCCGCTTCTGAGGTTCTACCCTTAGTCGTTGCCGAGAGGCCGGCCGACGTGAGTAGGGAAGAGCGAGAGTGTGTCGAGCGGTGCCAGGCACAACCCATGGCGTGTGCTGTCACCCGAGCTCGAGCAGCTACAGTGTCACAGCCTAGTCCTCCGTCTTCAGACCAGCAGAGGAACGATCAACAGGAGGAGGCTAAAGCTGGAGTTGGTTTTAAGAGTTTTGACTCGGCGGCTCTCCTGGGTGATTCAGTATTGGCACCTATGTTAGAGTCTGGAGAGGCCCCAGGACCTGTCACAGCTAGTGAGGAGGTAGGGCCGGAAGAGACTCCGAGGCAGCAACGTTACACACGGAGAGAAAAAAGGGTTGCTCAGTTTGATATTGGGGAAGGACTTGGGTTGCTTCGGAAGCATCTAGACAGGTTGGCTCCCTCAGATATTTGTAAACTGCAGTTGGAGGATCCGGAAGTTCAGAAGTGTGGTAATGGTGCTGTCGAGATTAAACACGAGGACGGGGAAGCATGTCATGTGAACCTGTTGGAGGAGTTTGTGAGGCAACCACCTGAGCAGCCTGCTGTCCCTGCGTTGGTCTGCCGCGGCCAAGGTGGAGAAGGAGAGGGGGGCAGTAGGGCACAGGTGGAGGAGAGTAGGGATTGTCATGTCTCGGCGAAGCAGTGGGCGGGGGACACGAGTCTGGTGGCTGTGGAAGCGCTAGAGCACCTGCCTGAGCAGCAGTGTGCAGCACTCCAGCACCAGCTCGGTTCATACCCCACTGGTCGTGCCGAGCCCCTGAGTCTCACAACTCGGGCGGTGCAAGATGTTCCACGGGCAGGTCACGTGACTGTTGAAAGACCGTTAGCCTCGTTGTTTCGGTGGTTTAAGGTGGGCGACGAGGCTTTGGCATGGTTGCCAGGTCAGGGTCGACCCATGGCTGCCAAGGGTGGTGGTCAAAAGGAGGACATTGAGCAGATTGGTAAGGTCGGCTGTGGTATCGCAGTGCCCGGTCGTCGCATAGCCTCCCAATGCTGCTCTAGTCTAATGCAACAGCCCTACCATAGACCGACTGTATCTGGCCATGTCGCTGAAAGCGGTGATGCTGCGCAGGCAGATGTCGTCACAAGGAATGCGGGGGTGCGCATGTACGGTATCGGCGGGGAAGCCTTAGCAATAATGAACTATGGGAGTGACTGCACAGGTGGTACTGATTGTCCCTCTCATGACCTGGCTGTTCTAGGGACGAAGGTGGAGAAGGAGGGAGACTACAGGTTAGAAGCTGCGGTCTTTGCTGGGTTGTGGGAGGGCACTAGGCATGTTGTTCGTGGAGACAGTGCAAGGCAGTTATTTGCTAGGCTATGGCAGTACTTTCGCATGTTTGTTGCTTCTCCAGGCCTGATGTACGGGATAGAATCCGACATGCAGGCTGGAGATAGTGCAAGGCTCAGTTTAATTCCTTACCGTATACATCCTGCTCGACAGCCTATGGTGCAAGCAGAGCTGGATTACGTGTGGACGAAGGGTCTGAGGGATAAGGAATGTCGTGAGTGGTCGTTGCTTGTAACTTTGTCCGAGCGTGCTAAAGAGGTATGTGGTTTTGTTGTGGACGGGAGTACCTACCAGTGCAATGTTATGCCTGACGGACTTAAGAATGCACTAGCAACGTTTCAGAACCTGATGAATGAAAGTGAAAAGGACGATGATGCGCTGGGGCATTTCGAGGTCTATGTTCCAGCCTATGGTCCGGTCGTTGTAGTTTACCCAGATCATCACCCTCTCAAGATCTTGGACCAGTTTCACAATCGGAATATGAGGCTGACCAGGTGGTCACTAAGGTCATTGGTATATAACCTGGACATACGCCATATTGCCGGTTGTGACAACGAGGTTGCAGATGGTCGTTCAAGGGTATATGATCCTGGGTAGATTGACACACGGGTAGCCTCCTGCTTTAGTTTGAGTAGTATTTTGCGCTTGGTGCTTGTTGGCTCGCGGTTGTAGCCCAGCGTATTGGGTCGTAAAGCAGGAGTTGAGCGTTTGGTATAGAAGAAAAATAGGCTGCCCTTATAGTGCAGCCGGAAAAAAACATTAAAATATAAAAAATCATAAAAAAACTCTTTCTTTTGTTATAGATAATTGTATAAGTTTGTCATAGCCTATGGAGTTTGAGTAGTCCACGAACTATCAAACGGCTGAGCTGCTGTAAGCTCGCTCTGGGAGCATGATATTATGTCTTTTGCTATTATTGGGAGGAGTTATGAAATGTGAATTTTTTTTTATAAGATGTGTTTTAGTGGTAAACTCAGCGTTGTTTTAGTGCCATGCGGTCGCTGGGTGTGAGGGGTTTGATGGGGTTCTGTGTGTCAGATTTTAGCTCAGGGTTGAGCAAGTAAAATCTTGGGGGAGGTGTGACGCATGCCGAGTATGAGCATGCTGTACAGAACGCTCAGTCAGGCCCCACTCTCGCTAGGATCGTCAGGGCAGGAACTTTGGCTGTAGTCTGTGTAGAGTTTCCTAACTCAGTTTATGTGAACCGTTGTACTATAAGTATTATAATTATGTATTTTGTTTTCTTCTAAGTCAACGAGTTCTATTTTATATCATTAGATATAAGTATTGTGTGTGGGACTTATACATAATGATGAGAGAGAGAGTTATGTAACGACGGCCAGTGAGCGCGCCACAAGGTGTGTAGGCCTCACTCCCTCCTCCCTCCTCCCTCCTCCCTCATCAAGCGCGTGGGAAATCCTTTGTCGATCCCAGATTGAGAGAGAATATGACGTCATGATTGCCAGTGGGCGGTCCTTAAGTAGTTTGAGATATGCCGCTAGAGGGCCGAGTATAAAAAGGAGAGGTCCTCGCCACAATTCTTTAGAACTCATCAGGCAGAGCGACTTCTCATATCCCTTGCAACTATCCATATTCTTCCGACTGATGTGAACTTTCTCTACTCTCTGAACAGCCTATCTTCTTCTCTTCTCGTCCCTTTTTAACCAATGACCCCTTTGGTGCAGATTTAGTCAGCCAAAGTATTATCGCTCGAGTTCTCACGAGATAAGTGCCTGTTAGATAGCCTATTTTTGGAAGGGTTAACTAGAATAGGATTGATTGATGTTTGTTGCACTCGTATATGCATTTCCCTGTGTGCGATTATTCATGTTCCTGTTTTCTGCTGGTTTAGGCAATGCTAGACTGGGATAGGGTTTCTGAGTTGTGATTTCCTATGAGTACTAGGTTGCGGTTGAACCAGTACAATTGCAACGGAGACGTGGAACGCCTAGGTGGTCTTTCTGACTGTGTACCGTGGGAGTTTAGCACTGTGTTGCGAGTGAGGGCTTTTGCCTCTGCCACCCAACACTGTGCTATCTCATTTGCTTGACTTTGAGAGGATCGCCAGGAGAGAACCAGATACTAGTGATCTGGATCTCTCAAGAGAGCATCCCGTCAATTAACGTAATTTGGCCGCACAGTCTTAAGGACCTCGCTAGGCTACGAGCCGCTTGCTCAGCCATTGTCTCTTAACCTTATGTATCCCAGCTAGACTTTGCTCGACCAGCAGATACAGCATAGTATTGAAGCTTCTCCTTATGTATATTATTGTTTATGCACTATTGATTTAATGTGTGGCACGCTTAGCTACTTCAGAGATTAGTGGCCCACGAGCACAATCTTAGTAGGCTATTGCCAGTGCATTGTCGGAGTACTTCTTCTTAATGTTTGCCATATCCTATTGCTTATTCTTATAATTCTTCTTATGTCAATTTAAAGCCTTTAATTACCAGTGAGTTATTCATTAAATTGCTGTTCAAAATCCGATACTTACTTCTTATGAGTATTCGAGAAGCATCTAACTTATCAGAAGATTCCTTGCTTGATGCTCGAGGACTATTGTTTAACGTAACGTAATAGTGCCGATCCGAAGTAGAGGGTGGAGGACTTCTTAAGTTCTTAGTCAAGGGTGGATTACTTCGGCTTCGGCCAACACTATTCTTTAGTGTTGTAGTACTTTCTTCTTTGTTTGATTGTTGACCAGACTAGATAACTCCCGTCTTGTTATTAGTCTGTTGTGTGAAACGCTAGTACCGAGTTCTTGTATACCCCGTTATAGCAGATAGAACAGTGGAGGGTAGTGGCGTTTTTTGTTCGGCTGGCAGTACTCTGGGGTTGGGATCGTGTGTTTCCGTTGTGGCAGCGAGCCATACTCGAGTCCTGTGTAAGAGCCCTAGTGTACCCGAGTGCCCGGTCGTAACAGTGTGTGAGAGAAAGATTCATCAGACGTCATCCATAGTAGTTACTATTAAACACATACCGGTACTCACATACTGTATAATTCATCCATTTATATCATGCTATTAACCTTGTTGCACTGTGTAAACATTGCAATATATCATATACTATAATACAAGCCATTGCTAGACGTAATATAACGATGCGATGCTATTATAGCCTTAACCCTTTAGAGTGTATATACATTTATCAACTCTGCGTAAGCAGAGTTTGGTATCGCCCCCCGTATAGTGGGTACCACACGAAAAAAATGTCTGTCGTCGTCGTCGTCCGTCTGTCTCGGAACTCCTTCTAGACCGTTGGACGGATTTTCACCAAATTTCACACAAACATTTGTTGCATGAATGCAAAAGTCAGTCAAAAAAGATTTTTTTAATTTATGCAATAGTTATGATTTTAGGTCCAAAATATGGTTTTGCCCCCCCCCCCCCCCAACCCTCCCGGGGGAACACCCCCCCCCCCCCCCCAGCAATGATGGCGTTCTGGGAGCGAAAACATCTTCCTACGCATTTGCTAAGTTAAGTTAGTTTAGTTGGCATTATAAGTGATGGTAGTAATATTTGGATTTATGGTGATAGTAGTGATAATGGTGATAATTGTAGTGATGATGGTTGTAGTTGTATTGATGATGATGACAGTAGTGATGATGATGACAGTAGTAGATATGATTGTGACAGTAGTAGTAATGATGGTCATAATAATAGTAGTGATGATGGTGACAAGTAATGATGATAGTTGTAGTGATAATAATGACTAGTGATGATGGTAGTGATGATGGTGTGAGTATTAGTGATGGTGAGTAGTAGTGAGGATGGTGAAATTTGTAGTGATGATGACGATAGTTGTGGTGATGAAGTTCATAGTAATGGTGATGATGGCAGTAGTAGTGATGATGGTGACAGTAGAATAAATTATGGTAATATTTGTCACAGTAGTAATGATGATGGTTATAGTAGTAGTGATGATGTTAACAGTAGTAATGATGATTGTAAGATGGTGGTGATGATATTAGTAATGATGGTTGATAGTTGTAGTATCAATGATGATAGTAGTGATTAAGATGCTAGTGACAATGGACAGTTATGATGGTGAGAGTAGTAGTGATAATTGTAATTGTAGTAGTGATGATGATCATAGTAATGGTGATGATGACTGTACTCGTGATGATTGTGGCAGTTGTAGTGATGATGGCAGTTGCAGTGATGATGGCAGTAGTAGTGATTATGTTGATTGTGATTGATGATGGTATTAGTAGTGATGATGGTAATCCATCGCAGAGTTGGGTATGCCGTTTTGATTTTGGGCAAAACGGCACGTCTACTTTATTACTAAATTAATATCGAATATATAAACCTATCAGCGTCCGAAGCTTAACTTTGTGTGGTATTACATAATACCCCCCACATTTTACTAATAATAACTCATTGCAGTTTCACAGCTGAATTTCATAACCAGAGGATAACATGTAATATTAAGAGTTGCTGTTGGACCGCGGTCGCGGTAGGACGTCCCCGGTGCAATCTGTGGCTTTATTTGGGGGAACTTCAGTTGGTCCCGGTGATTGCCTGCCGCGTTGATGGTTCCGCAGCCTCTCCCCCCGTCTTCATCCCCTTCCTCCATGCTACCCTACTCTGCCTTCGTCATCCTCTGATCATCCGACTGTGCCGACTTCACTCTGCGCCATCGTGACTCCTTTCTGGTTGGTGGGGGCCGGCGATTCCTGGACCTGTGACACGTGGCTCCCCCGCTGGAGGGACTCGGCGCCCGCGGTGGTCGGCTCTGGTATCGGCAAATCCTCGGCTTTCTTCGGGGTTCCATGGTGGGCCCCACCTTCCGTCGGTGCCAGGGCCGCCTTCAGCTTCTGGAGTTTGTGTTGGCCCCACCGTTCTCGCCTCTTCACTTCACCACGTGTCTTCTTCCTGCCGGGTGTCATCGTTCATCACTTCATCTTTCCTTCCATCCTTGAGTCCTGGGAGTGTTGTTGCCCTTCTGCAGGCTGCGGCTTTGACCAACACTGCGTCAGGGTTAATAGGGCTCTGCCCTTAAATCAAGAATCAAGATCAGATCATGTATTATTACATTGCATAGTTAGTTGTGTTGTATGTCATGAAGCAGACACTTCTGTTTTCAGTGTTTGTCACCTACTGTAGAGCATTATGTCTATTACAACACACATCGGTTCACACACACACACACACACACACCCCTACATCCTGTTCGTTCACTGTGCAATTTGGAAGTATATCTTCTAATTTTTAATTTCTTAAAACCTATGGTAATATTCGTGTCCGTATTTACTGTAGATACGGAAGGGAATGTAATAAAGGTATTTTGTAATTTGTATATCCATAAATATATGAATGCGAATCATAGCATAGCAGCAGCAATAATTTTACATGGCAGACTGAGTGAAGCATCTATTGGTTCGAAGCGTGTGTTCATTGGTATGCGACCTTGTGATAATTAAAGTGGGCTGTCGCTCCACATGTCCGGGCCCTATCAAAGTGTCTCAGAAATTGCGGTTTCTGACTGTACCTACAACTTGCTTCCATGGGACGAGTTTATGTCATTTGCAGTATTATACATTTCAGTAATCAGACCAACACCAGTGCCAATGAATAAAATACTTTATATTGTATGGTAGTGGACTTGTGAAGTTCCAAAAGTGACGAGAGTATTTTTATTAAAATTTTGTGTGTGCCACTCATTCTGTTTCCCAACTATATATTCAATTATCTTATTCTTGACTTCCTGTGCAATCAACCTTGATGCCTAACCGACGTTAAAGCACACTGTAAAGGTATCTGGAAAAAGTAGGTAAGTTATAAGATGGCTATAGTTCCTCAAGTGATGTTCACTCTCTATATCATAGACTTGTGTTATAGACAAGTGATGTTCACTCTCTATATCATAGACTTGTGTTATAGACAAGTGATGTTCACTCTCTATATCATAGACTTGTGTTAGCAACAGCGTAACACTTGATCGGGTAAATGAAAAGCCTCATTTGAAATCAATAGTTTACCCTTTTAATACCATACATATTAAAGCTATACCTAGCTTCAAAGAACATTTGCATTTTCACTACACTTGAACACTAACTTTCATTAAGAAAAACTCGGGATAGGTAACTATCATGAATCTACTATATCTACTGTATTTACTGTATATTTATACTTATGCTCAGATACATAAAATACACCTCTCATTGGAGAGAATTTGCATACATACATACATACATACATACAATGGTGTACATACATTTTAAGGGCTCAGACGTGGATGCCTTTCTGCAGTTGGAATATCATTCAATAAAGTCCCGTCAGAACACCGCCCCATCATGTCATCACTTGGCACTTTAGAGTAAGTGTATTTGCCCATGCAACCCTTGAAGCAATATTTGTATTAATAATTTTCCCATTTCCATTGTTTGGCATTTATTTTTACCCAGTAGGATCCTTATGCGATTCAATAGTTTTCTTACATTCATGGACCTGAAAACATTTGAGCACTTTCTACCATGGCTTTTTCAATTTGCTCTAGTGGATGTTTGACATGCATTCGTTTTTTTTTAAAGAGACAATGAACGGAGGAAGGAAAAACACAGATAAAACAAAAAGGTCCATGTGCCTAAAGGCATCCTCCATTCATAAAAATGTTTGTAACAACTGGATTTAAACATTTGTAGATTGTAAGTTTGTGGAAAGCAATTCGAGGGAAGTGAATTCCAAAGAGTAGTAGCTCTGGGGATAAATTAATTCTGATAAGCAGAAGTTCTGCATTGTGGAGGAGAAAGTGTAAATTCATGGGCGCTCTCAGCTGCCCTAGTTCTACGGGGAAAGATGTGGAGAGGCGGCACAATTGAAGCAAGTTCCTCGGAACAATTGCCGTGAAAATATCTTTAGAATAATGCAAGGGATGCAACATTTCTTCGTATGGATAATGTAGGAAGGTCCTGTGTGATTGCAGGGTTATTGATTAATCTATCTATCTATCTATTGCCTGACGCCGTGATCCCCGAAGGGGTGGCCACGAACGAACCGCCCCCATGCACCTCTGTCCCCAGTCAGTCGACGCCCCTCCCCCCAACCAGCACCGCCTTCATTCATGTAGTTCCTCACTCCATCCTTCCACCTCATATTCGGTCTACCTCTCCCCCTCTGTCCCTCCACCTCGCTCTCGTACACCCTCTTAGTCATTCTCTCGCTTTCCATACGTTCCATATGGCCGAACCATCTCAAGTTGTTCCTTTTCACACTTTCCAGCACATCTACCTCCACACCACACCTCCTTCTTACTTCCTCATTCGTCTGTCTATCCCTCCATGTAATTCCGCACGCACTCCTTAAGTAATTCATTTCCACTGCGCTCACTCTTGGTCTGAGTCTCTCAACCAACGTCCATGCTTCGCTTCCGTAAGTCAGTGTCGGGATTACCACACTGTCATGCAAGGACTTCTTCACTTCCATACTGACCACCCTATTTCTTGTTACTGCTTTTAGCGTTCCTACAACCCTCTTCCCCTGTTGTACCCTCTCCCGCACCTCTTCATCCATAGTCCCATCTTTACTCAACACACTGCCCAGATACTTGATTAATTCTAATAGCTTTATTTTGAATTTTGTCCAACTGCCTCAATGCAACCACTCCACTTCCACCCCACAGAGGTGAACAGTAATCCATCCGAGAACGCACATGACTTTTATATATTACGGCCAACTGCTCGCCAGTGAAGAATTCTCTAACTCTGTACAGGAATCCCATTTTTTTAGAGGCATTCTTAGCAATGCTTCTAACATAATGTGTCCAGCTCAAGTTAGTAGTTAATGTTACACCGAGAATGTCAATACTAGGGGAAGTGGGAATATTTACATCATTAAAAAATATATGAGAGTCGGTGAGATTCTGTCGGTTAGAAAATTCAATGTACTTGGTTTTCTGTGCATTAAAGGAAACTAGATTCTCTTGTCCCCATTCATTAATTCTAGAAAGGTCCTGGTTCAGAGAAATTGCAGTGTTTATTTTTGAATTTATAAGATCGGGTTGGGTGAAAGAATTGGTAAATGTGAAGGAACTGTGGAGTGTTGAGTCATCTGCGTAGGAATGTATTGGATTAGGAGTGGTAGATATGAGATCATTGATATGAATGAGGAACAGAGTTGGGGCCAAAACTGATCCCTGGGGAACACCAGCATTTATTGAGTGAAATTGAGAATAAAGGCCATCTACCATTACACGTATTTTTCTGTTATGAAGATAAGAAGAAATTAGTGGAACTAATGATGCAAGGCCGTAGTGTGACATCTTCGACAATAAGGATTGATGCCAGACTCTATCAAATGCCTTTGATATATCCAGTGCTATTGTATGTGTTTCACCATGTTGGTCTGTAGCTTGGTTGATTTGATGCGTAAGAAAGCAAAAAATGTCTGCAGTTGATCGACATCGTCTAAAACCATATTGCCTATCACTGATCAATTTATTATTCTCAAGATGCTTAATTATGTGATTATTTAATATAATTTCAAAGACTTTACCAAGAGTGGAAGTTATAGCTATTGGTCTGTAGTTTGATGGATCTGAAGAGGCACATTTTTTAGGAACTGGATGGATGTTTGCTTCTTTCCAGGGTACTGGGAAGCATGAGGTATGAGTACACAGACGAAAAAAAATTGCCAATACAGGAGCGAGCACCAAGAAGCAATTCTTAAGAACTATTGGAGGAATTTCATCTGGACCAGGAGCCTTATCTACCGAGAGATTCTGCAAAATAGTTTTGACATGTCTGGTGTGGATCTTAAGTGAGGGAATTTCAGGCGAATTAAAATTAAGTACAGGGACATCTTGATTTATTTCATCTAAGGTGGAGTTGGTGGAGAAAATATCCGCAAGAAGGTTAACTTTACCTGGTGGGTCACTTACAAGATTGCCAGTCAGAGATTTTAATGGTGGAATGGATGAAGCAGTAGTGAAGTTGGATTTGAATGAGTTAAGAGTAGACCAAAATATTTTGTTATCATTTGGATTATTTAGAAGTTTATTTGCCTGCTTGTGGAGAAAGTTTGATTTAGTTAGGTTTAATACAGTTTTGGCATGATTTCTGATGTTTCTAAAGTAATTAAAGGCTTCATGAGTTTTTGATCTTGTGTATGCATTGTAGGCTATTGCTTTTTGTTCAGTTACTCTAGCACAATTATGGTCAAACCATTTAGGTGAATTAGATCTTTTACTGTACTTTTGATGAGGAATAAAAGTTTCCATTCCAATTTTTACAAAATCTTGTATGTGGCTCAAGGTGGAGTGTGCATCATTAGAAAAGAAAGAGGTCCAGGGAATATCAATAAAGAAACCTTGAAGACCCTCCCAGTCTGCCCTATTGTAATGCCATTTAGTCACCAAAACAGGTTCAGAGTGGGAAGGTGTGGTAGGTGATAGACAGGTGGCCTGTATCAGACAGTGATCAGAAGATCCAAGCGGGGACCTCACTGTAACATCATAATTTTCTGAATTGGTTGTGCTTTTCTAATCCATGCACCTATTTTCCTTGTGAATAATTATAATTGGGGTGATACTGACTCGGTAGAATGATCCCAGAATTGTATTAACATGTTCATCCTCCAGCCAAATATGAACTAAGCTTTCCAAAATACCTTCACATATTGCTCGACGAAAAATAGGAGTCCAACATATTCGCCCTATGGAGCTTCTGCAAAAGAAGCAGCTTCTTCCATTAGATTGCGCTTGCTACCTCTTGCTGAATCATAACAGACAATCTAGATACAATACATTCTTTAGTTTTGAACACCAAACGAAAGATGCTACGTCTTTTCATTTAGACTATACATCTAGTCAATATTTGTTTTCTTCGGCAACACAAAAATACAAGACGGACAGACGAACTGACGGACAGAAATACAGACAGACCTTATATAAAGAATACTGTTATCCTAAGGAAGTGAAAACAAATTAAGTTTATCATTTATGTTTGTAAAATATCCTCTCCATCAAATAGATATGCATAAAGGTGGAGAGGTATACAGCAGACACAGTTTGTCTAGGTATATAGTTTACACTGATTGAGAGACTCACACCCTGTATATAATAATAGATATGCATAAAGGTGGAGAGGTATACAGCAGACACAGTTTGTCTAGGTATATAGTTTACACTGATTGAGAGACCCACACCCTGTATATAATAATCAATGGCTGTAAGTGAGGGAAAGGTTAAACTAAAAGATATAAACAATATACAGTAACTATTTTCTAAAAAAAATAAAAAAAATAATAACAATACTATTGCCTGCAACTAAATTAATGCATAGATTAGATTAAGGGGGCCCACCTCGCTTTTTTATCTTTCTCTCCCTCTCTCTTTGGCTTGTATCCATTCGGCCCCATTCAGCCTACTGTTTTAAGACGTTTACCCCCATCCAGATGTCAATTATTTCCTGGCGAGCGGTAGCAAGCCAGCATTTATATATTTTTGTTTTGACAGCAAGCTAAATTTGTACATTTTTTGATAGCAAAAATTCTCCAGTGAAGCCGGATTTCTCCATACAATGCTGGCTCGCTATCACTCGCCATGAAGAAATCGACACCTGGATGGGGATAAACGTCTTAGAACAGTTGGCTGAATGGGGCCGAATGGAGACAAGCCAGATAAAGAGAGAAAAGGAGAGAAAAGGAGAGAAAGATGAAAAAGTAGGTGACCCCCCCTTAACTTTCAGATAGCTCAGAATTGTTACTAAGATCCCGACATTTTACACACACACGCACAAACACACACACGCACCCTAACACAACAACGTCAACTGGAGAGAGTTCAGAGGAGGGCATGCAGGATCATCCTGGGTGGCACATATCCAGGGGACGAGGAAGCTCTCACCACCCTTAGCATACCTGCACTTTCAACCCACCACTACAACACACTCAAACAGTTTGCATCTAAGCTGCTTGTTCACCCACGACACAGAAACTTACTTCCACCAGACGCCCCTAGACCTACACGTGCAGCTCTTCTTTCAACACACTCCAACCAATAAGAGCAAGAACTGACAGATATAAAAATAGTCCTATCCCAACCATTGTTAATATTATTAATAATGTGTAATAACGGCCTGTCACACCATATATACGCGCCCACCTTTAATAATATATGCATAAGTGTGTGTGCGTGTGTGTATTAGAATATAATTATGTATGTATTTGCTTGAGTTTGTTTATGTATATGTGTATATATGTATCTATGTATGTGCAGTATATGTGCGTATATGTGTATGTATGTATGCGTTATTTATGTATATGTATATGTGTCTATAGTGTATACTGTTTGTGGTTCGAGCCCGGCTGAGAGTATCAGGTAGGATAAGAGAAGAGCATATATGCATGTAATGTGCATATATTTATGTATATGTATGTCTGTGTGTATGTGCTGTCAATGGTTCGAGCCCGGTTGAGAATATAAGGTATATAATATATATATGTTCATATGCACATATGTATGTAAATATATGTACATATGAGCGAGAACATATTGCTCACTAGCGCAACTTCTGATTATAAATCTATGCATAAGCATTATCTATTATTAAGTGTTCGCGCATCTTCATCCATGTATTTCCACCCTTAACAATAGAACGCCCAGCTCTCCCATATTTCGCCTTCTGTCACACACACACACACACACACACCTACACTACCGAGGATTAACCTCCCATTGTAGTAGGCTGTACCTGACCATACGGACCATATACGGACTTGAATTGCTGCACCCTCTTTACCCTTCAACTCTTCACCCTGACCATACCAAAACAGTTTCTGTATGTATGTATGTTTGTGTGCATATGTGAGCGTTTGTGTATACGGACATGTGCACACTTACTGCATGTTCTTATGTTCCTATATATGTATGTATATGTATGGGCGCACGTACATGTATATACGTATGTTCTGTATATGAGAATCAGTCTTTCCCTCTTCCTATGACTTAAATTGCTTCAAACTCTGTGTGTCCAGGCATTTTGGCTCGAACGTCCCTTGATTTTGGCCCTGTCACTCTTTCAACTATGGGGAGGCACTCGCTATAGGCAGTTATGCCTTTTGCCTCCCTCAATCACATAGAAAAAAAAAAAAAAAAAAAAAAAAAAAAAAAGTAAATAAATGTGTATATGTACTGTATATCACTTACTCTCATGGTTATTTTATGATAATTTGTATTCTGCACATGCATCATTATTGTATTTATTTATTTTGTTTGTAAACTGAGCTTACCATCCTCATATCTGTACATCTCATGTTCATCCACTAAATTGTAAAATGTGTATTATCAGCTCATGAGGCTGCCATTCTTTAATAAACCGTTTATTATTATTATTATTATTATTATTGTTGACACACACACAAATGGAACACATGATAAATAGACAGACACATACAGTATACAGACACATACAGTAGACAGACATACAGTAGACAGACACATACAGTAGACAGACACATACAGTATACAGACAAACACATGATAAATAGACAGACACATACAGTAGACAGACACATACAGTAGACAGACACATACAGTAGACAGACACATACAGTATACAGACAAACACATGATAAATAGACAGACACATACAGTAGACAGACACATACAGTATACAGACAAACACATGATAAATAGACAGACACATACAGTAGACAGACAAACACATGATAAATAGACAGACACATACAGTAGACAGACACATACAGTATACAGACAAACACATGATAAATAGACAGACACACACAGTAGACAGACACATACAGTAGACAGACACATACAGTAGACAGACAGACACACACAGTAGACAGACAAACTCCCCTTACAGTGCCCATAAATAAAAGCTAAGGGGGTCACCGGCTTTTTTATCGTTCTCTCCTTTTCTCTCTTTATCTGTCTTGTATCCATTCGGCCCCATTCAGCCAACTGTTTTAAGACGTTTATCACCATCAGGGTGTTGATATCTTCATGGCGAGCGATAGCGAACCAGCATTGTATGGAGAAATCCGGCTTCGCCGGAGACATGTTTCTATCGAAAAATTTACAAATTTAGCTTGCGGTCATAAATATATATACTGTATATGCTGGCTCGCTACCGCTCGCCAGGAAAATATTGAGACCTGGATGGGGGTAAACGTCTTATAACAGTAGGCTTAATGGAGCTGAATGGATACAAGCCAAAGAGAGAGGGAGATAAAGAGAAAAAGGGCGAGGTGGGCTCCCTTAACTAAATCGCGCTAAGAAGTCATGACTCGAGTCCTAGTACCTTTTGTTCAGAAAGTGCTATCTGGCAACTATTGAGGCTCTACTATATTCATATATTACACACCGGGGGAGAACTGTATTGAAGGAAACAATACCAAAAACACGATATACAAGTATTGTTGCAATATATTTATCTCATTATGTGAGAGTAAACCAAATAATACGAAAGTTGAGACTAACCCGAACGAAAAAATGTGAAACTGGTACTATTTCGCTCACTATATTCAGGATTAAAATGTGGAGCAAGTCTCTTAATGCTTGTATTACTTTTTAAACCAACTATACTGGGAGAAAAGTATCTCATAAAATTAAAACCAACAGATAAAACTAATATTCAAACCATAAGTGTCAATAAATCACGTAAATAAACATATAACAGATTTTTTTTTCCCACATTTAATTCTCTGTGGGACAACAGTCTGTCTGAAAAACCAGCGGTCTCCAGTATATTTTGGAAGAAAGCTTGAATACTCAATAACAGCTTGTAATTTGTATAGACGAACGATGAATTTTCACTTTTAGAATATATAATAACCCATAGGGAGACCCATATAAAAACCGAAGATAGAAAGGCAAGTGTATAAAGACAAAGGTGAATATAAACGCAAAGAGATATACTCCCCCTCATATCCTGACAATGACTGGCTCGGTCCGCTGAATATCCTACCGTTCCTACGGGCCTGGGAGTGCAACATGCTAGATAGCGCATGTAAATTAATTACTCTCATTATTCTATTAAGAAATTGTAAACAAACATTACTTATATTTATTCAAACTTCAACATAAATCAAAATTGGAGGGCATAAATGGGTTAATTTTCTAAGTAAGCCAATTATTGGGAATATCCAAAGACCTATAGTTTAAAATTAGGAAACGACCGGGCTCCGAGGGGCAGTGGAAAGTTGCCAGCGTTAGCCAGATTTGGGAACTATTGTCCGATCCTTAGAAAAAGCGAGCAATGACTTCGTAGCGCGATTGTACAGTACATACGAACATAAGTCATATCTTCACCATATTTACAGTGAGCCAGCACCAGATCCTTGACCACGCCCTGGCCGTGTCCATAAGGTCACGGTGAATACTGTATTCCACCAATATTAACTGCATTGATCGGGCTCAGGAGTTTTAAGGGACCTCACCTAGCTGTTTTCTCTTTCTCTCCCTCTCTCTTTGGCTTGTATCCATTCGGCCCCATTCAACCTACTGTTATTATGTTCCTTCCAACAACCAACTATACTCCTAAAATCGATTAATGAAATTTACAAACACATGTGGCAGTCCGTGGATTCGAATCCAGGATGCTCACACCGAAAATCAACACCTTATGCATCGCACCACGAAGACAGTTAAAGAATGGTGGACACTGCCTACGATTTATTATGCAACTTCGAATCCTGCATATCAATCTAAGCATGTACACACATCCCAACTGCAACTCACGTAGGCTATGTTTTAAGACGTTTACCCCCATCCAGGTATCAATATTTTCCTGGTGAGCGGTAGCGAGCCACCATATATATATTTTAGTTTTGACAGCAAGCTAAATTTGTACATTTTCGATAGAAAAATGTCTCCGGCGAAGCCGGATTTCTCTATACAATGCTGGTTAGCTATCGCTCGCCAGAAAGAAATCGGCACCTGGATGGGGATAAACGTCTTAAAACAGTTGGCTGAATGGGCCGAATGGATACAAGCCAGGGAAAGAGAGAAAAGGAGAGAAAGATAAAAAAAAAGCCGGTGACCCCCCTTTTAAAGGGAGCAGTTGCATACAGGCGTTCGTAAAACTTTGAGTACGGTGGATCTTGCTCTGCATATTATATTCGTTATTATTAGACGCTTGTATTCAGCTTCAAAGGGACATATGAAGTATAAAGGTTGATTAAGTCAAATGTTAGTCCTTTAGATATTTTATAGGCCATCTCTAAGCTGAACATAATCATCTAATACTTACTAGAATTGAATGTAAAATACCTCACCCGTATTGAACGAGCTACTGTGATCGATTTTTCTTTTGGTTTTAGTATTATAAATTAATTTTTATCAATTTTCTCTCCCTTTTAGCGGGCAATAATTCGATGCTCTTCTACAGTGGTTTCGGCAACTAGACTGAATTAAGATGTCCTAGGTGTCCTAATGTTTCTATATCTATATAGTGTCAGGCCAAAACTGTCTTAATTCCTTGCTTCGAAGATACCGATATTTATTATTTATGTTAGTAACGTAAATCAAGTGTTTCAATGAGTTTGGTTTGGTGAATTTGCACTGACCAGTGCTGCATAAATAAAAATATCGTAAACATATTGTTTTGCAAAAATGTATATATCTCGTGGATCAGCGAATACTGGGTTAGCCTATAATAACCGTAATAAAAAAAAATTACTCAAGAAAAAGTACCCCTCCCCCTCCCCCTCCCCCTCCCCTCCCCCTCCCCCTCCCCTCCCAACAATAAAATCACTATACTAATTTTCAACCGCATGGCAGTAGACAGAGTTATCGAAAAGAGATAAGATATAAGTCTCATGTCGTAATGGTGGTATTTCAGGCAGCTCGAGCTGTTCTAGGCATTATTAACCCACTGAGCCCCAGCTAGTTATATTAAATGTACCACCAGGGACCAGCAGGTTTTGAAAAAAAATTGTTTTCCAGAAACAATAGCGAATGGGTTAGGAATGAAGGAAAAACCACAAAAAAAGATCCCCTAGGTTAAAAGGGCTCCTACGGTGCACCCGAAAGTCGATTTTACAGGAGTAAAAAATTGAAGGCAAAAACACCCAAAAATCGGGTTTTTGCGCACTCACGCAGTTGGACTTTGAGAGTTTTCAACCATTGGAATGGTTGCGTGGGATACTTACACAGTTCCCATACAAATCTGAGCCCTCTAGGTGCCATAGGACCGGAGTAATAAACAGTGATGCAACGTATGCGTCGCTAGGGTCTAGCGTTACATACATTGCCGACGCAAACGTTGCGTCGCTGGGGCTCAGTGGGTTAACACTTGATAAGGTTTTGCATTGGAGGACCGATTGTAGGCAGTGATCCCAAGTCTTTCTAGGTCTACGTCTCCACGCAGCTCTCTCTACATTCACAAACGTGAATTTTTTCACCTAATTTTGGGTAGATCCATCTCACCATTCTCATTACAATATGTTCTTGTATGCTAAGATCATCCGATTAACTGGCTACGTTTCTGAAGCATAAGTTATTGCACTTCATACTTACAAAGCATACATCTGTCCTATCAAGCAACAGCAGTCCTCTGAACTTTCCCTAACAGCATCTATCTTAGGGACACTGGCTGCCTCGTCTCCAACTTCAGTAGAAATAGTATCACCTTATGCTCACATTGCGTTGCAGAGAGAGACTGCCAAAATTTACATATTCAGACCGGTTATTCAAAACAAGTCCACCCTTGCATACCAAGTCTTCATGTACAGATTTCTAAATTTCGGACTCATCACTAGGCAAGGCTCTAATTACCCTGTTATAAACCTTCCTATGTACTAAATTAACACTCAACTCGCAGTGACCGTCATATGCCTGGAGAGAGAATATTGTCCACTCCTGCGGCGCCCGTCATATGACGGGTTCCATTTTGAGGCCATTATGAGCGATGAGAGAGAGACAGAATGTTGCAGGGACATCCGCTCGCCGCGGTCCCCCTGTGTATACTGAAGTCAGCAACACACCCCTCTCTCACCCTTCATTTCTCTCTCACAGGCAAAAACTGCCGAAATACCCCTATTTTGGCCGATTTTCCCCTTCAGTTGCACGCTCATTGCAATATAATCCGATGTCGTAGAAGGATGATTCAGGTCTCATTGAAAAGCTCCATCTTTGCACTTTCACAGATATATATATAATTGAATTACACTCTGGCTCATGCTTATGCATGAAAAAGAGCATGGAATGAAGTTAATTTTCAGTAAATATACCCGCCAGGCGCTACCATGCTACACCCCCAACCCTAGACATATCGAAAGCCTTGATAGAGTCTGGCACTAATCTTATCCTTCGTTTTTTATCCATCATCTGTGCCTTTATCTCAAATTTCCTTAATGGCCGTTCCATAGTTCAATTACTTTTCCGCAACGACCCACCACGCAATTACTTCAAAAATCAAATGATGAGGCCATAGCATGCCTATCTTCTGATCTATCAACTATTTCTGATTAGGCAGAGAGAATCTTGTTACTTGTACTGCTTTCAAGAGAGATCGAACATCGCGGCGATGAGAGAGAGATTGTAGAGAATCGTTGAGTGGACGTGAGTTAATGAGACGAAAGGGTTTCTTTTCTACTTTGTTTAGAAGTGTTGTGCGAGAGGATCCTCCCCACAAATGCAAACAATACTCAATACAAGGACGCACTATGCCCCTGTAGATAGCAAGAAGCTGTATATTATTTTTTCTATCTGAGCGAGGGAGACAAAAGGCAGAACTGCCTGTATCGCGTGCCTCCCCCAGAGTTGAAAGAGTGACAGGGCCAAAATCATAGGATATTCGAGCCAAAATGCCTGGACACACAGAGTTTGAAACAATTTAAGTAATAGGAAGAGGGAAAGACTGATTATGGGAGAAAGTTCCAGAGCTCAGCAATATATATCTATATATACTGTATATATATATATATATATATACAGTATATTATATACATATATATATGTATATATATATATATATATATATATATGTATATATATATATATATATATATATTAGTAGGGCAATGAGAAGAAATACGTTGTGGAACATCATGATTTATTCTAATTTTCGGCGACGTCACGCAGCCATCCTCAGGAAAGGGTTACCAACAGATCCTAAAAATGTAGTATAACTCTGAATATATTGCTAAAACAGGATCACTAAAATGTAGTATAACTCTGTATATATTGCTAAAACAGGATCACTAAAATGTAGTATAACTCTGTATATATTGCTAAAACAGGATCACTAAAATGTAGTATAACTCTGTATATATTGCTAAAACAGGATCACTAAAATGTAGTATAACTCTGTATATATTGCTAAAACAGATCACTAAAATGTAGTATAACTCTGTATATATTGCTAAAACAGGATCACTAAAATGTAGTATAACTCTGTATATATTGCTAAAACAGGATCACTAAAATGTAGTATAACTCTGTATATATTGCTAAAACAGGATCACTAAAATGTAGTATAACTCTGTATATATTGCTAAAACAGGATCACTAAAATGTAGTATAACTCTGTATATATTGCTAAAACAGGATCACTAAAATGTAGTATAACTCTGTATATATTGCTAAAACAGGATCACTAAAATGTAGTATAACTCTGTATATATTGCTAAAACAGGATCACTAAAATGTAGTATAACTCTGTATATATTGCTAAAACAGGATCACTAAAATGTAGTATAACTCTGTATATATTGCTAAAACAGGATCACTAAAATGTAGTATAACTCTGTATATATTGCTAAAACAGGATCACTAAAATGTAGTATAACTCTGTATATATTGCTAAAACAGGATCACTAAAATGTAGTATAACTCTTGTATATAT